>JAUCNQ010123261.1:0-10443 GCA_032352715.1 Bougainvillia muscus
CAATCACAGAAGCCATGACAGTTCATTTCGCCCGCAACGATTTTCCATGTAAACGAGTCCTAAATGTCAAATAATCATATGTAATCCGAAAGTCCGATTTTCATGCAGTGACACCTGACCATCAGGTAGAACTTCACCTCTAAGATAAATTCGATGGGTTTCCGTTTGACGTTTCTGCTTTTGGACTGAAATAATCGCACTGCAGACATTCGAGTTAAACAGGTCTTACAATATGCTTTAAGTATAACCATGTTTGATCTTATGCCAGTATGAACATCATATTGAGGGGAGGATCAAACCCTAATCAGAGCATCTCACAGTGGAAGACGAAATGTTTTAATTCTTAATAGCTTAAATGTAACTACGGTGAATGGGTCTATAAAGATCCATCGCAAAACATAAAGAAATTAAAAATGAATGACTTTGAGTCTTCATTTTACTGTTGTGACTAGGTATACAGGCACGGCCCTGCTATTTTGGAAGTCAGGGGGCTGAGTAAATTAGCCTGATGCAGAGAGGGTTTGAGGGAGAGCTGTGAGCCCCTTAATGGGGTCCGGGGAAATTTTGTTATTTCGTGGGTTTCAAGCACTGGGAATAGCTTAAAATAAAGTTTTTTTTTTAAATCTCTACCTAAAAAAAAGTAGGGGGGATTTAGCCCTCCCAGCCCCTGCGGCAGCGCCATGCCTGGCATAAGCATGTCTTCAATACGCCGCTGATGTTTGCTTTACCTTTTTTAGCACAACGTCAACCAAGAATCGATCTATATTATCCAAATTACTTAACACCAAAAGAAGGGGAAACTGCAAAATTTATTTGTGAAAGTACAATAACACCGGAAGCTGAGATCAAGTGGTTTCGTGTACCTTCAGGTAATCGTAACTTAAAGTATGAAATCACATTTCCATCCACTGATTATAAGAAAGGAGATGAACAATATCCAAATACCTTGGTGATAGAAAAAGCGGAGCCTGGTAAACATGATGGAGATTATACTTGTTCAGCAACCAATGCAATCAATTCTACAATGCTGGCTTATAATTTAAAACTTCAAGTTCAATGTAAGTCAACCCTTCAACGCCCGATGTCCATCAAATGGTCATACATACTTAAACAATATTGGCATGTTGCTTCAGGATTTTTAAGGTTTCTTTGTGTGACCATTTTGCTAATTTTGTTACCATAGGGTTAAGTAGAACAGATTAAATAAAAAGTGGTCGAAGAATGCGTTTCATTTACGCTTCGTCGTATATTCGTCGTATATTGTTGCAGGCTTTAAGCCTGCAACAATGCTAAAAATGAACTCCACCAAGGACATTTCTGTAGGAATTTTTCAAATATTTACAGAACACATAATTTGAAGAACACATACAGATACCTGCTTCCGTAATATGTTGAAAACAGGGATATCCCAAGTTGCAAAGTAATGTAGTCTTTTTACACCTAGTAATATTAACCATGCACAATGTCAAAAATAACGTCTTCGTGACAGTTACACTTATTATTGTGTAACATGAAATAGAGGCAGTCTACACTACTGTTTTCTTTAGATCTCAACGACGAGTTTCTGTACAAACCCCGAAATACATTTTTTTACGATATGGACGAACGAAGAGTTGCATGGGCGAACTGCAAACCACCATTATCGGTACCATCAATTAAACCAAAATGGATTAACGGGTCTAGTGGTTTAGCAGTAACACCAGAAACAGATTCAAGGTTTCAACTTCGAGAATTCTCTCGTGAAGGCTTGTTTTCACAGATGATTTTACACAATGCTACAATACATGATGTTGGTACTTGGTTATGTAGATATAACCATACATTAGGTCTTCGGGAAGCAACATTTCAAGTCATGTTTTATGGTACGTATTTCCAAATAAACACTGCATTAAAATATTTTAAAATGACGTCTACACACATTTGTTTGGGTAAGAAAGTAAAGACATAATAAGTTGCTTTATTATAGTTGTACAATTGCACAGCTTTGAAATCCATGAATCATCCAATTAAAACCCCAAAACAAGACAACCCGACTGAATGATAACTGCAAGGTTGTGCTATGTCATAAGGCGATATTTTACATAGTCCTCAAGACACATCTTATACTCGCCCCCTAGTGGTTGTGCTAAGTTATCATCTGTTACCATCATTGTCATCTGTAGGATACTTTTCTTATATTTCCAGGAAATCCAACACCACCCCAGAATTTACATGTAAAAGCCATGCGTTTAAATGGTGTAATCATTGAATGGGACTATCTGAGAAATGATTTAGACTTTTATGACATTGAAATCATCAAAACATCAACCAATGAAAAAATAGAATTGAAAATGAGTGAACATAAATCTTTTGTAATACAAATACTTGAATACGAAATCAGGGATTTGGAACTAGGAACTGCGTATAAAGTTCGACTACGTGCTACTTCAAATTTGGAGCAGGTTGGTGAATGGAGTGACTATCTTTTATTCGAAACTGTAAATGACCTAGCACCTGTCATTTTATTACAACCATTAACTCGAAATATAGGAGAGGACCTAGAATATAACATCACTTGTGGCGTCCAAGCAAATCCTCCGGCCGTATTTACATGGTATCGAAATGGTGTGTTGATACCAGAAACTGATAACAGATATGAAAACAATGGATTAAATTTGACAATTTTAAGTCCGAAACATGGTGATACTGAGTCAAATGCTATGTATAAATGTACGGCAACGAACAAGTTGGGAACAGTTACAAGTAACGAAGCAAAGATTACAGTCGAATGTAAGTTTAAAGTTTTAAAATTAAACGTTTCTTTCTACTTCTACATAACACCAGGTTGTAAATACCTTCACACTGAATAAAAGTGGTGTTTTAACGAAAGTTTAAGTAACACTCAAGATTTCCGCAGGTTGTTTGATAGACTCGTTAATGGATAATATAACTCATGCAATGCTTGGTGAATGCTATAGTCGTCATAAAACCACGATATGAACGACATTTTCATGAAACTTTGTGCACGAAATTCACCCGTATGTTGTCTGTCAAACCGCTGACGTGTCCTGTATATACGACAGTTGCAGAACAATAGCAGATACAGCTGAATCCGGTATGTTGTTTCAAACGTTGATCCATAGTAGCTTCAGTCTTAACTTTGGTGCTCAGAGTAGGTCTAACTCTAGTACCAAAACCAAAACATCATGACGTCCTATGGACGTTGTAAAGATGTCATGTACAATGGAAAATATATCGAAATCGAATTTAATCCGTAATTTTCTTTAATTTAGGGCTTGAAAAAGACTGGCAACTACAACCGAGTGACTATACATTTTACCATGGTCAAAGATTTTTACGTATCAGTGCGCGACCACCTAAAGGAAATAACATTCGAATTCAATGGTTCCAAAATCGTAAAATTATATATGACAGAACACATCCATCATACGCTATTACAAATTACTTGGATCCAAACAGGGTACTTCATTATGCAATGGATATCAAGAGTTTAGATCGAAATGCTGAAGGTTCTTATATGTGTATAGCCTCGAATAAAGCAGGTGAAAGAACTGCTTACTTCTTTTTGGTTGAAAAAGGTTAGATTCTTATTGATATTTTAATATCCAGAGACGGATTCAGACCTAGCCAGAGCACCATGATGGAGATTAAAAGTAATTTCTTTTAATAGTTAACAAATGATCGTTAGCCTTTTAAAGGCTAACGATCAATTGTTAAAACTATTAAAAATAATTGAGCTTTGTGCTTCTTTTTTATTACTTTGCTGGCGGCTTTGACCAGGTTGATCCACCTTACACGCTTTTTATTATTATTAGAAAATCATTTATAAGAACATTCAGGCTCAGAAATGATCAAAAATTAAGAATATCTTAAGAACATGGATTTCCCTTTAATAGATTCCGATGAGAAGATTTTCTGCATGATCCTATTTATTAAAATCAAGCACTTCAGATCTAGCTAGCTATATCATGCACTATAGGTCCTGAGTAAACATTAGAACATTTGTGGCTGAGATTTAGTAAAGAAATAAGCACGATCCAAAATTTTCAAATTGACATTCTGATCAAAAAACCAAGGTGTATTATATTAGTGGGTTAGAGTATAGTACTGGTATCGATCATATGTGAGGCTCACTACCAAGTATTGTTGTTTTATATAACATGCACAAAATTAATTCGATTTTCAGGTATTCAAAGGTTCACAGTTGTTGAATATTTACATTGTTGATAAGATTGAGCCTCTGACACGTTCCATATTGTCATGGAAAAGTTGACGTCATATCTCTGTTTGAGTATGTAAATAAATGATAATAGATGGCCGTCATATATCAAACATATATATATAGATTGGCCGTCATATATCAAACAATTATAAAGGAATGACTTTGAGTCTCCGTTATTAAATTAAATTAGGCATGTTCTAAATCCACCTGTGTCACTGCGTATAAAGTTAAGTTACCCTTTAACTATTTTATCAAACAACTTGCTGCAGAAATATGCAGTTTTACTCGAGATTTCAGTAGGTTGTTTGATAAAATCCTTGATGTAAAACATCATATTTTTATTTCATTTTTATTGTATTATCATTTATTTTATTGTACCTTCATTGTTGTTTTTTTAGGTTTCCCAACTAACATTATGACTCTTCGTACATATGGTGTTTCAAGTGGTGCTTTAACATTAGCCTGGGATCCACCAGTAGCCAGACAAAAAGTTACTGATCTTGGAGAACGATATAAATATCGTACAGATTTAACCTACTTTAATATCACTTATACAAACATACAACGTGATAATGACACCCATTGGTATTATGGTACCCCGGGTATCTACACAGATCGAACATTCTTTACATGGAAAGCAACAATCACAGGCTTGAAAGTTGGAGATAAGTACAGTTATAAAATTAAATCTACAGATCAAGCAGGTCAAAAAAGTTTTTGGTCGCTTCCATTTTATTACTCAATACGTAAGTTCTTCTGCTGATATTTTGAAGCTTATGTGTTTTATTTCATTGTTCACAGTGGACAAGTATATGAAACGAAAAGATTGTATTCTTTCTTTCTTTCTTTAGTGAATCATATGTAACTGTAACTACATGTTACTACGTTGCTATGCCGTTTGCATTACCGTTAGGCATTATGGTCCCTCAGGTAGATCCACAACACGAGTTTAGCAATAAAATGGAGAACAAAAGTTTAAAAATTTAAAGATTTTTAATAGTTTTACAAATGTTCGTTAGCCTTTTAAAGGGCTAATGATCATTTGTTAACCATTTAGCATTGGTCTCCATATAGTGATGCTCTGACTAGGTCTAAATTCGGTGGTACCCTGCGTTAAGTGTTTTAGTTTTACTATTCTCATAGGCATATATTGTGGATACAATTTTAAAAATAACATCGGATGCAAAGCCAAAAGAGCAATCAAAATAATATCGTCATGTCGGCACAACGTTTTCATGTAGCTTTTATGCGCCCATTAGGATAATCCAAAATTATACACTAATTTTAGATTTTTTCTCAGTAATTTAAAATTTTGGCTAATATTGCATCGGACCTTGCAAGTTGCATTATTGCCCACTTTAACAGCTGTCTTAAACAACATTTTGTCTTAAACAACATAAATGTTGTTTAAGACTACTGATAAAAAGCGGAATAATGCAAATTGCAGAGATTATTGACGGACTTGATGGGAAATGAAAAGATCGTTGATTTTAACACTTTCGAGTCTTTCGAAATGATTGAACAGTATTTTTTTAATAATTTTTACTTTTTTTCATTTTAGCCGAAAATTTACCCCCTTACATATCAAGCAATCCACAATCAATAGAAGTTGAACAAGGAAATGCAATAACAATACAATGTGAAGTCACTGCTGATCCACCACCAACCGTGGTATGGTACAAAGATGGCGGTATTCTGCAAAGCGCCAATTCTAAATATGACATGGCTTTTTCAAATACAATGTACAACCTAAGTATTGCAAACATACAGAGAGCAGATTATGGGCAATACCACTGTACTGCGGAAAATAAAAATGGTTTGGTGACAAGTGAAAAAGCAACCGTTGATGTGATATGTAAGTACAGATGGATGATAAAAAACCCAGGAGGGGCTTAACATCATACATCATTATGGTCGCATCATTACGGTCAGCTAAAATTGTCCATTGCTTACGAGTTAATGGCAGACTGTGTCTTTATTTCTACTGTTACGCCCTTGAGTAACGTTAACTAAATGCTCTAAACCTGCAATGTTCATTTTGTTGACATACACCATACAAGTTCACATACAATGATTGTAGATGGTCTCTCTTCATAATCAGAAAAAACACCTATTAACCACAGTGCAGGAAAATCTACCTAATCTAGTTATATGCGATTATTTGACATTTAGAGAAAATTTATTCCAGTTTTTCGAGTTTTTCTAAACTAAATGTCAAGTAATCGTACGTGATCGACATCAGATGATCTGATTTTTATGCAGCAGTGGAAATATTTTTTATAGATTTTGAAGATACGTTTCGTTACACGAAAGAAGTTGCACCTATCTACAAAACAGCATCGTTTACTGAATTACGAATTTTATGCATACCCCCAGAAAGTAACCCAATTGCTAAAGTACTTTGGTCGAATTCAACTCATTCATTTTTACCAACCACTAGTGATTTTGTTCGCGATAATCGATATCTTTCACAGGGAATCAGTTATTTTTCAATTTTAATCAAAAATCCAAGTAATTACGTTGGTACACAAGTCGGTTGTGCAGCATATAATCCAAGGTTTGGTTTTAATGGAAACTATAAACTAGCTGTAACAAATATCACAGCTTATGGTAAGTTGAAAAGCTTGCGTTCTTGTCACTGCATGATTTTTTAAGGATTTTATTAAACATCCTTCTACAATCTGGAGTTTACTCAAGATTTCGTCAGGTTGTTCAAGGGATAACATAACATTATAATGCAGTGCGTGTAATGTATGCACAAATTTAAATCAATTTCTAATTACTAGAACGTGCCTTATCTACGGATCTAAAACACGTGACATCCTTTTCTAAACTTCCATTGAAAATACAAGACAATTGAAACACAGCCTACAACCACGACGACCGAGATGTCATGTCTACAACCACGACGACCGAGATGTCATGTCAGGATGTTAGGATTCTGATTATTGACATACAATGAAAAAATAATACAGCTTTTCTCTAAATGTCGAATTATCGTTTCTTATCCGAAACTGGTTATTTAAATTATGGAAATCTGCTTAGCAAGTTGAAGTGACGTCGTAAGGATACCTTTTAGAATAATGATCATTTGTTAGTCTATACTAATATGATTTTGTGTCTCCATCCTACTGTTTAGACTACGTTTAAGCATATCAAGTAGAGTGAACGTTTGCATCTGTATATTGTTACACTGTCTTAAAGTTTCGTTTCTAAATTTTTAGATAAACCTGAATTGAAAAAGCCAATTACATATGAATGGAAAATTGGACCGACACTTATCTTGCACTGGGAAAAAGAACGCCCTGATTTTATCTCTTATATTGTGCAAGTCAAACGAAATATATCACCTTTCGTCATTTTAAAAACAGAATCAACCACTGAGACAACAATACCAATTACAGGGCTTCCAAGCGGGATAGATTTTAAAGTTGAAGTTAGGGTGATTGATGCTGGACAGCAGACAAGTGAACCAGTGACAGTTATTGTTACAGGTTAGTGACGTCACATTGCTTCTTTTCATGAAATCGCTTTCTAATTGTATACGATTATTTAACTTTTAGCAAAAATCTGTTTCAGCTAGTCTCAATTGCTACGTTTTGTGGTCTACGGCTACAGCAAGCAAGATGTTTAAAGGTTTTTAGTACTAGATAATGCTTTGCACATTAAATGTAACAATCAACGGTAAATGTCGCAAATTCAACAGTAAATGTCACAAGCTCAACATCAAATGTCACAAATGTAAAAAATGCACAAAATGTCGCAACTAACAGTAAATGTCGCAAATAAATATATTACTGCCAGTAAATGTCACAAATAATTCTTTCCGGAGTTAGACATTGAAACTTGGCACAATAGTAAATATATATTAAACAACTTTATTGCGCATGTCCAAACTCAAAAAGTGACGTCAGTCATCGTGACGTCACGACGTCTTCATGACGTAAAATTAATTTTGTACGGTTTTATCTTTGGATGTTGTAGAGTCGTTACATAATTTAAGTATCTATTTGCATCAACAACAATAAAAGTATTCGACATACATACTAGTTGAACGTCGTTCGAACGTCATTTCTGAAATGACAGTCTATGACCATACTCGATGTTAGATAACATACTGAATGTGTGTGGCCTTGCAAATGATTTATTCATATCAAAATAAACAATGCAAACGCCAGTTACTTGATTTAAAAAAAATTAAAAACACGATCAAATTCAAACCTTTGTTTTGAGTGATCTCTAAACACCTCTCCGAGTTGCCTAAAAAGAAGTATTGTGCATCTTATATTCTGCTTAAGTGCGAGGTCATAAAAGAGTTTTTTATATAAGCACAGGTTAAAAACGAGAAAGATAATTCTGGAGTTAAGAATTTCGAGTTGGAAACTTCGAGTTAAATTATAGTGACGTCATATTTCAAAATTTTAAGTCGATACTTTTTTGAAATTATAATTCTTGAGTAAGATGACTCGAAAATTTTAAGCAAATTATAATTTTCGAATTATTTAACTCCAAAATGTTTTGCAAATGCTTAAGTCGAGAATTATATTTCAACTAAAATCCACGAGTTAAAAACAATTTCAAGAAATTTCGTTATTTACATGGGATTGTTGATTTCGATAATTTCTTTACATGTAAAATAACTTTGTTGAATATATTTTTTTTAACTCGCGAATTGCTTAAAATTTGCCAAAACCTTTTGAGTTAGCTTACTCGAAAACTATAAGTTCAGAACGATTTTCAAGTTTAAAGTTTGAATTATGATGACGTTATAACTCGAAACTCCGAACTCGAGGATAATACATCTCAAAAAGGTTTCCATTTTTAGTATGTTATTTAGTATAGACAATTAGTACTGACGTCACATAAACATCATTATTTTGAAAATCTGGTTGGTCGCTTTGCATTCTTTTTCAACAAGTTTAGTTATTTTTGCGGCATTTAAATTTTATTTTTTCGTTTCTTACGACATTTACTGTTGTTTGAGTTTCTGACATTTACTGTTGATTTGTGACATTTACTGTTGAATTTGCGACATTTACTGACGATTGTGACATTTACTGTTGATTACCTGTTTGTTTGGTAATAGATTTTTGTTTTTATACACGATGTGGTATCATTAGAATAAAAGTCAGGAGGGCATCTCTTAATAATGTATAAAACAAAAGTTAAATAAGCAAAAGTTCACGACTGTGCTACTTTGTACCCCCCGCCGGTACAAATAGGGTTAAGGATGCCTATCACCAAATAGTAAGGAATTAAAAATGAATGACTTTTAGTCTCTATTTCACTGCTGGGACTAAATAAAAGCATGTTCTAAATCCTCCTCTGTAGAACTATACAACTTCTACCTTAGATCACGGTGCCACACCGGTTGAAATAACCAAAGATTTAGGATCCATTGGAGGTGAATATAAAGAGGGTAGAAATGGATTCTTAGAATGTGATTTTAGTGGCGAGCCTACTCCACATATCAGTTGGTACAAAGATGGAACAAATATCACAATTACAAATGGCAGTTTTGAAGTTGCAGACAACAACAGAAAATTAAATTTGAAGAACATTGATAGAAATGTTCACCCTGGGTATTATCAATGTGTTGCAAATAATGAATTTTATCGAAATGTGAAAAGTGCCCTCTCACAAGTACTTGTTAATTGTAAGTAAATAGGCGAATCCTGAAATTGTAATCGAAGTCAATTGTCAACTATTAAAAGTTAATTCAACAGTTAGTCTCCATCTTGGTGTGTTTGACTAGGTATTTCTGTCTCGGCTACGATAATTGTGACAGTCTAAACAGTTTGTTTCATCAAAGACAAAGACTGATGCAAGAAGTCTCATACAGTCTGTATAAATAAAATGGCTTTAGTAGGGGATCAAGCCCTAGTCAGAGCAACACGATGAAGAACTAAATGTTTTAATTCTTAATATCTTTCTGTATGATGATGAGATATAGAGATTAATAATTAATGAGTTTGAGTCTCCATTCTACAGTAGAAGCAAGTTTTCTGTTGAATCATAAGGAATGCACTATAATAATAGACTAATTAGTTTCAGATACGGTTAAATGTTTCATATATTCTATAAGTGTCAAATAATCGCATCTATTCGAAATCTGATTAGTCCCATTCCCCAAGCAATAATGATCTTCGGAAGCAGCCATCTGTACGTGTTCTTCAAATTATGTGTTCGGTAAATATTTGAAAAATTCCTACAGAAGTGTC
>JAUCNQ010123272.1:0-10443 GCA_032352715.1 Bougainvillia muscus
AAGTCATTAATTTTAATTATATTATGTATGTCGCTGGGTCTCTAAATACCCAGCGTCATACATAATATAATTAAGAACAGTAATTATACACCATTGCTATACTCTGACTAAGGCTAGATCCGCCACTGACTCCTGTCAATTTTCATCTCAAACGAAGTGTTATTGTGCATACTTTGTGAAGCGAATTAAAACGATTAAAATTGAACCATTAAAATGTTGACTTAAGTTCTTAATTGTATTTAAGAGGTAACAAAACTTTTGACAACATTTCCAACGTTTCCAGTAAGCTAATTCTTTTGCAATGATAGACCGTACATTAAGCAAAATTACAACTGCAACTGCAATATACCTGTAGTCATAGCTATGATAATTTTGTCAGCAGCAGTTCTATTGTTTTCTTTTAACTGTTCCCTCCAAGCTCTTTTTAATGCATCATTTAATGTACGTTTACCCCCTGACATTTGTAATGATTTTAATTCATCTGTAATTGCCTAAAGATGAAAAAATCAAATAAATTACACCATTACCATTCTGAATGATGAGGCGGATTCAGAACATGCTTTTACTTAGAACTCGTTCACATGAAGACTTTCTATAGGCGAAATGAATTGTCATGGCTTCTGTTATTGGTTAAATTTTTCCGTTGGAAAAATTTAACCAATCACAGAAGCCATGACAGTTTACGATTTTCCATATAAACGACGAGTCCTTTAGTTGAATAAGGGCAATATTTAGGAAAAAGGTCTATTAAAGATTGTCCACAAAATTCGTATCACAAATCATACAATTTTCATTACCGAAGAGTCATACTTTTAGTATGCACAAAGACTATCCTTCTGTATGAAAGTTGATAGGAATTCCCATACGAGTTTTAAAGACAGTCCCTTAGGATTAGGGACTGAATACCATAATAAAATCTTACTGGATATATTCAATCAAAGAATCAATGTAATTGGTAAGATGAGTAAGATTCGATACAGTTAGAGGTTAGGGTTCGTCTCAAAAATTCGCTTTAATTTGCTTCACAAATCGCTTCATTTTTACCTCAGATGAAGTGTTATAATTGTACATACAAAGTTTGCACAATATCACTTAATCTGAGATGAAAATTGACAGGAATGAAGTGAAATTATAAAGCGAAATTTTGAGACGGTTCCTAATCCAAGGTAGAGGTTAGGGTTCGTCTCAAAAATTCGCTTAGCAATTCGCTTAAATTCGATTCGCAATTCGCTTCATTTTCATCTTAGATGAAGTGTTATTGTAACACTTATGTGTTACAAAAACACTTCATCTAAGATGAAAATGAAGCGAATTTTGAAGCGAAATACTATACAATACTATTTAATCCACTCTTGCACAAATGAAATCCAATTGCATTTATTTCGAATTTCATTAATGTACCTTAATACAAACGATTTCCATCTCAGAAGAAGATTTTGTACATTCTTAGTATGCACAAAGATACTTCTTCTAAGTGAAAATTGATACAAATTTCCATACGAATTTTGTGGACGTTCCCTAACTAAATATAATATGCAAGTAGGAATTTATCCTTAACAATTTTCTTGACTTGAAAACCCTTGATGTAGAAACAAACACTGCTCCTTATAATATCATAGAGATTAATTAAGCATACCCTAGATGCGAGATCATCTGCAGAAGAATAAATACATGTTTCATTAGCTTTTTGTAAGTTCGTAGCTGGTGTGATACCAATTTTATTATTAATCCTAGAACAAAAACATAAAAAGATATTTATACTTAGATGTAAAGATAATTTTTAGATGTCAATTTTGGATGTGTGTGGGCTGGAAAGTACTCTGCAAAAAAATTCTTATTTGTTAAAACAATATTACAAAATTAAGGACCGTCCATAAATTTCGTATCGCAAATCGTATCAATTTTCATACAGAAGGAGTGTTTTTGTGATGAAAATGCTTCGTATAACAATATGAATTTTGTGGACGGTCCCTAAGCAGATGTATCATTTCAGAGAAGAAATGTTTTTGTACAAAGACAGTATAAAATTTGATACGAATTTCCATACGAATATTTTGGAAGATCCTTATTAATTTTGGACAGTTTCTTACCTGACTCTCCACCATCCATAATTACTTTTTTCTAGTACCTCCACCTCATGGTTTGCTGAATACGAGAGTTCGTCATTATTTTGAGCAACATATGCAACCATAGCAAAATATATTTCTCCTAAAAAAGGATTAACCCATTAATACCTTAGGAACCGTCTCAAAAATTCGCAAGTGTTACAATAACACTTCATCTGAGTTGAAAATTATTAGAAATGAAGCGAATTGTGAAGCGAATTTAAGGGAATTTTTGAGACGGTCTTTGTGTCTTTGTGCATACTTATGCACAAATATATTTCTTACCCGTTAAAAATATTGCAAAAAAAATCCATTTCCGTCACATCCTTAATTAACTCTTATTCAATTTACATCTCAAACGAAGTGTCTTTGTACATATTTATTCACAAATACATTTCTTACCTGATAAAAATATCGCAAAAAGAATTCCGTCCATATCCTTAATTAACCCTTATTCAATTTACATCTCAGAAGAAGTGTCTATGTGCATACTTACAATGCACAATTACACTTCTTATGTGATGAAAATGTTACTAAAACTTACCATTTCCATTTACATCCATAACGCTGATCCAATCATAATCGACATCTGTATTTGATTGTGATACTGGTTCAAGATAAGTTGCTGGTGCCCA
The DNA here is from genome assembly GCA_032352715.1 of Bougainvillia muscus. Classification (NCBI taxonomy): domain Eukaryota; kingdom Metazoa; phylum Cnidaria; class Hydrozoa; order Anthoathecata; family Bougainvilliidae; genus Bougainvillia; species Bougainvillia muscus. The sequence continues at coordinate 2,741 of JAUCNQ010123272.1, forward strand.
TCCTTGACGTCCACTTTCATCCGCAACGAACCACCAACCTAAGATTTAAGGGACCGTCCACAAAATTCGTATGGAAATTTGAATCAATTTTAATACAGAAGGAGTGTTTCTGTGCATACTTGGTATGCACAAAAACACTTCTCCTGTGATGAAAATGGTTCATATTACGATACGAATTTTGTGGACTAGGTACCGTCCACAAAAACAGTAGTGTTAGCAAGTGTCATGACAATAGATATTTATTTTATGTGGTTGCATGCTTCAACCACGTCATTTATTGGGTCTGGTTTGCAGAATACAATTTGTGGTAGAAGAGAGCAGATATATGCTTAAGATTACAACCTGTGACAAAGCAGTATAACAAAGGTCCACCAAGCCAGGTCTCAGTTGTTCGAAACTGCATTAAATATATAATAGCTTAATCTGGTATAAAATCTAACTTAAACCAATCAAAATTGATTAGAAATCAACTCTGATTGGTTAAAGTCAGATTTAATACTGGAATAGGATAATCAGAGTGTAATCCACTTTCGAACAACTGAACCCAGATGTATAAAAATCTTTTGAAAAAAACATTATCATGTTGGAGAGAATTTATGGAAATTTTTCGACCTTTAGTTTTTGTTGATATTTGTTGATGTTGTTATTTTCAACACACTGGCAGAAAAAAATCTGTATTAATCTTACTAACTAGAAATAGTGAACTTATTCACATGTGAGTTTAAACTTGTTTATGTTTACGAAATTTGTATCCTAATACGAACCACTTTCATCACAGAAGAAGTGTTTTTGAACATACTAAGTATATACACTAAACACTCCTTCTGTATAAACTTTTTTTTGATAACTTTTTAAGAGAATCTTTGTAGATATTGATACTTGGTGACATTTAGTATAATTTCCTTTTAGACATTTTCACACATTTTTATTGAGTTTAGATTTTATTGGCTATTACTCGAAACCACCCATAAAATTACAGTGAAATCCATATAAAATGAAAATGACAATATCGTTTTACTGGATGCCCCTTTTCACTTGAAACTTTGCACAGAAGTAGTGTTTTACAAAAGCTTTTAGATAACATCGGATTTTTCCAATATTTCCCTGATTTTTTGCTCTTTACGGTAAATCTCAGAAAATCTGGTTATATTTCCGTTATTTTCCCGTCAAGCAGGTGGTTATAGACCCAATATTTCATAAGATACATTACTATTACAGACTCTGGCTTGAAGTGCTCATTTTCCGCGGATTATTTAATGACGTCACAGAAGTAATAATGACGTCATAAAAAATAATGACATCAGCTTGTTTGTATTAAAGTCAGGTATAATTGTGCCAAGTTTTATGTTGTGGGGACTCATACTTTAGGAGTTACAGAGGGGGGGGGGGGGGGGGGGAACCCCCCCCTTTAGTCCTGGACAGCCCATACATAGCCTATGCCTAATAGGGTTAAATAAATAATTTACCTCGTTCATTCTTTTCTATAATAGTAACCTCTTTCCCTTCCATTAATGAAATTTCTCCAATATTAGTGGCTTGATAGTTTGCAACAATTTTATATTTATCATCTTTGTCATCTAAAGGTTATAAATATATATAAAAATATTACATTATTGTTGCCAGGCAAAAATCCAAGCCTTTCCAGCGTATTTCGATAAAACGCTTCCACCTATACTAAGTATGCACAGAAACACTCCTTCTGAATGAAAATTGATACGAATACGCATACCATTTTTGTGGACGATCCCTTAAATAGTCCTAAAAATACATTATTTTCTTAGGGTTCGTCTCAAAGATTCGCTCAAATTCGCTTTACAATTAATTTCCACGTAAGATGAAGTGTTATTGTGCATACAAAGTATGCACAATAACACTTCATCTGTGATGAAAATTGACATGAATGAAGCGAATTTATACAGCGAATTTTTGAGACAGTTCCTTATTCAACTGCACGGATGCTGCCCTACTATTTTAGATTAGAAACTGGTTTCATAAATTTGCTTCACGTCATTTAAGTTATACAATAACAACTTTCGAGAGGAATTATAATTCTAAAAAAGGACCGTCTACAAAATCATACTGTACCATTTTCATCACTGAAGAAGTATGCACAACGACAGTTTTAGCTGAATGAAAGAAATTGATTGATACGAATTTCCATACGAATTTTGTGGACGCACCGCACAAAGCACAAAAAAATTGTTTTATTTTGTAGGAAAACTTACCAGTTGGTAGTGTAGCTTTAGCCCTTTCAGCAGTAGAAGTTATAACTGCCCTAAAAATAATCAAAAAACTAGTTATGAACACACAGCATAAAAGAAAAACTTATATGGTTTCAGTATGGTCTCATTTTCATATAATTCATATAAAATGTATGCACTACGACACTTCTACTGAAGGAAAATTGATAGGAATGAAGCGAGTGTTTAAAGCAAATTTTCGAGTCGATTCCTAAGCTTTACATGTAGAAATAAATCTGATGTTATTTCCAAGCTGTGTGTACATTTAGTTGAAATGATCTTGTTGAGCTACTAAACTTAGTGGGCAGTCGCTATTAGATGAAATCGTACCTTTTACCTACTAGAAAAAGTGTTCTTGTGAAGATTTAGTATGCACAAAGACACTTTTTCTGAATGAAAAGAATTAGGATTTCCCATAAGGATTATGTGGACCACCGACTAGTAGTCGATTCAGACCTATTTAGAGCACCAATGAATAGACGAAAACTTATCATTTTTATTAGTTAACAAATGTTCGCAAGCTTTTTAGAGGCTAACGATCGATTGTTAAACTATTAAAAAAACAGTTTTGTTCTCTTTCTTATTGCTTTGACTAGGTTTAGGATTCGCTCATGGACTCCTACCGTAAAATATGCAATGCTTACTTTCCAACAACTGGATCAAACAGTTCAGACGATTTTTGGTTTATCCGTAGATCTGTTCCCCATGTCTCAAAGAAATGTAATACAATAGAGGCTTGGGATACAATTGGTGGTAAGCGGATGATTTTCTAAAAAAAAAAAATAATAGTTACAAAATTAATGAATTCATTTAATTCTGTAATAGAGTTTTTGGTACATACAGAAATAAAAAAATAAAACCATGAAATGTGGGGTTAAACATTTGGTTAATACACAAATAATATCCAGAACTGAGATAAGACCTATAAAAAAAATGGATCATGATGAAAAATCATATTAGCGACCGCCCACAACATTTGTATCGTAATACAAACCATTTTCACCACAGAAGAAGTGTTTTTATGCATTATGCACTAAGGCACTCCTTCTGTATGGAAACTGATACAAATTTCCTTCAAATTTTGATTACGGTCCCTTATGCTCATTATTTTTGGTTTTTCAAATTAAAATGCAGTAACATATACAACTGGAAATGTTTCTGACCGTCTCAAAAATTCACTTAAATTCGCTTAAATTCGCTTCACAATGCGCTTCATTTTCACCTTAGATGAAGTGTTATTGTAACACGTAAGTGTTAACGTGTTACAATGACACTTCATCTGAGGTGAATATTATTAGGTATTAGGTGAATTGTGAATCGAATTTAAGCGAATTTTTCAGACGGTTCCTTACTGCCAAGATTGTCACTGCATTCCTACTTTTCTTGTTAGCCACCTTTCAGTCAAAAGTAGCAACATGAGTCACACTGATTAACGAAAATGTAAATGTTTACAAAGATCTTTGACCAGGATCAATTGTAAGAAACAGGGTCATTCCTTTTTTTATTATTTCCTCGGTCCAACTTACCATACAAAATTCCTCCATACATTTGCATTCTTTTTCTTGGCCAAGCTTTCCAAGCAAGGCCCAATGAAATTTCACTACTACAAAATATAAGCAAAACTTAACTTGTTGAGAATTGTGGGTATATTAACCTTGTATCAAATATTTTACTTCACTACAGTACCCCTCAAAAATTTATTTCATATATGGTTTATAATTTTCGCTAAGAAGCAGGGCCCAATTGTTCGAAACTGGATTAACTATAGATTATCTTAATCTGGTATTAAAACTAACTTTAACCAATCAGCTGATTGGCATTAAACGCTAAATCCACTTTCGAACAACTGGACCCAGCATATTTATGCATACTGCTGTAAGTATCATTTAACCTAACTATCCTCGATGAATATTTTGAGACCGTCTCCTATGACATTTTAGCGAGTTTACGCACAGTCTAATCCACAACGGCAACGTAGATTTCACCTTTGTGTATATAGGCTACATGCGTTCCTTCCTGCAGGATGAAACACTAAATCAGCTTTCGAACCACTGGACCCAGCATATTTATGCATACTGCTGTAAGTATCATTTTACCTAACAATCCTCAACAAATATTTTGAGACCGTCTCCTAGCCTATTTTTATTTACAAAACATTTTCGAGTTACTTAACTGGAGAAAGGTTTTTTTCGTCTAAAACTTTCGAGTTGTGATATATAATAAATCTGCATTAGTGACATCAAAAATTAGAATTTTTGGTTTTGTGACGTCAAAACTCGAACTTTTCATAACGCGAAAAAATAACTTGAAAAAAGTAACTCGAGATTTTCAGATCTCGTTACAAAATATATGTATACATATCTTAAAAAACACCATAATATCTAACTTTATTTTTTGAATTTAACTAAATATAGCTAGCATATCTAGTACTAGATACCAAGAAGATATAAATGAGGATTCCCTCCAAAAAAATAAAGACAAATTCCAGTACTTTTAAGTATTTTCCATTTTCATTTTCTCAAGGAATTTTGACCCAAAAGTTTCAGGACTTTTCCACCACTGAATTCAAGGGCTTTCCAGGATGTAGGACTTGAAAACAACGACATAGATTTCCAGACCTTTGTGCATATGTACATGTTTAAAAACTCAGAATGACACATTTTTTTTTAAATGGATCGCTCAAAACAAGGTTATAAGACCACTACGGGGTAAAGAGCTGCATAAGAAGGAAAAATTTATGACAGAAGATAAGAACTTACATTGGTTTTGAACCCAGAAAGCAATTAGAGGGGAGAGAATTCCACATTGATGACGTGCGTGGAAAGAAGCTGTTATTAAAATCCCAGGATTATTAACGAAAAATCACTAAAAACATGACTTTCAAGGACTTTCCAGGATAAATTTTCGATTACAAGACTTTCAAGGACTTCCCAGGACTGGTGGGAATTCTATTTCAAAATTTAATATTAAAAGATGGTAAGAATCATTATAATTTAATTCAAATATTGTTATTGTTCATACCTGGGGCACTTGGAACCTTTATATCTTTGAACATCTCAGCCAAAACACCCTAATGCATTAATATAAAAAATCAACATTCAAATAAATGAAATGAAATTTGAGTAAAATAAACTTAAGCTTCTTCTGTTTGAAACGTAGTCTAACTAAAAAAAATAGCTGGATCAACATAACTATAGTGAGATAGAGGTAACCTTTCAGTAGCTAAGTTGATACACTTCTAAGTATACACAAAAACTTGAAAGAAATAAACAGGTGTGCAAATTAGCTGGAAAGGATGGTTGCACTAAATAAAATATTGTTGCTTAAAAGTACTGTAGGCCCTTACAGTGATATAGACGGTTGACCATAAATAAATAAACACAAAAAATAAATAGTGTAGTTGTTAAGACTATTGAGAAAGGCAAATGCGGTTGGAGACACTGTAGATACACTATTTAGCACAGAAGATTTCATAGACAGATTCAGAACACGCAGTAAATGGTATTATTTATGACACAAATTTTGGAAGTGGTTATTAAATATGAAAGAAATAAGTTCTTTCTAAAAAGCAGAAAAAACATCCACCGATAGTAATACGAACCATATTCAATCATTTTAATAAATAGCATCACAGTGACAAAAGAATATGAATTTCTTTTTCTCTTTAAGTAATTGGGAAGAAAATCTTTGGTATATAATTCGTACTGCATGCCCCCTTTGTAGAAGGTTGTCAAAGAAGTGTGTTCTGGCCAAAAAACTAGATTACCTGCACACATTTAAGGGAGCTATAAAAGATTTAATGAGGTAATGAAAAAAGTGTACCTGAAAGTCGAAAAACATGCTGTGTGGTCTGTAGATAGTAGCTTCAGTGCTATTACTCCAATTGATCCGTAAGACAAATTCCTATAACAAAAACATTAAACAGAAGATAGATAAAAATAGCAAAGAAGAAGAGTCTTTTTGAGTACTTTGTATAGAGCCATCTCAAAACTGTGCTTTATAAATTCGCTTCATTCCTGTAAATTTTCATCAAAGATAAAGTGTTATTGTGTGCAAAATAACACTTCATCTTAGGGGAAAATGAAGCGTTTTGTTAAGCGAATTAAAGCAAATTTTTGAGACGAACCCTATGCACAATGACTTCAACTGAGATGAAGCTGAAACGATTCGTGAGAGAAATTTACGGGAATGTTTAGGACAAACCCTTATGAAAATATACCAAAAATGGGTATTGACATTCTGCTAATATACCGCTTAACTACAGAACTAGGAGAACAAGCCCAAAACCTACGGATAAGAATAATTTGTCATAATTATCTCAAGAGAAGTATTTTTGTGCATAATATACTTTGTATGTGCCATACCAAGCGATATGCTTTACAATTAACTAATACTATTAAATGCTACCATTTTTAGTACATACATATCTCTTTCCAGCTATATCTTTTCGGATTTTTTCCAAGCCCAACACTTTAATGTCATGGATGTATTTAGCCATCATATTTTTATGCTAATATAAAAAGAAATGTGTATAAACCTGTTTTATGGAGGATTAACCACATGCCGTATACAGAGGTTTTTTTAGAGATAAAAATTTTTGCTTGAATATAGTGTCTAACAGTGAAAATCTTTCCAAGTTGGGAGTGCTGGAATCAAAAAAGCACTGTGTTTTCATTTTGCTTCTTCACACACAGATAAATCTTTTGATTCTCATTTACCGTCAAATACAACATAAGACATGAAATATAACAAAATATAACAGCAACGCTACTCCGAGAAGTATGTCATGATGTTTGTGTCGAATCACCTTTGCAGCAACTGACAGGTGAATCTTTCACCAATTAAACAATAAACACAACAGACGAAGCACGACTAGATGTAAGTGCTCAAAGTTTCTGGGTTACAGGTCATTTGGCATTTTTTGGATGTCAGGGTTTTCAACCCAAACACCAAGTAAAGAGATATGTTATTCAAGAAATTTCGAAATCTTAAGAAATCAATGAAAAAGAAAAGAAAAGACAATACAACAACGACAGTCAGGGAGATATCAAAAACACAACACTAAATATATCGAAAAACCGATACCAAAATACACCAAAATGCAACCTTGTCTCCAGAGAATTTCACTTCTTTGGAGGCAAATTATGGCTGTTTTCCCTGCATTTCTCCTATTTTTCTTCACTTTTAATGATGTTGGAATATCGATACCATCTCTGTGTGATCTCACAAAAAATCTGAGTGCGTTCGAGAGATATTTAAATATGTCATACTCGCCTAATTTGGAGAGCCACAGTAGCTAAGTAAATCGATTTTGCATTTTTGAAGGTCATACACAGTTCTCAGGGACTAATCTAGAATGAAAGGGCAGCGTACCTAAATATTAAAAAAGGGCACATTATATATTTGAGACGTTTTAACTGACCCCCCCCCCCTAGTCAAAGGCCAGTTTTGACATTTTCAGCT
>JAUCNQ010123283.1:0-10442 GCA_032352715.1 Bougainvillia muscus
AGCTACGTTAATTTGAAAAAATCCTTAATACGTTTGATACGTTTGATACCAATGGCGATTGTCACCGCAAATGACCGGTCGATCACCGCTACAAATGTAGCAGAAATCCAACAGTCATTGGTAGTCACAGAGGGCAACGGCATTGCAAAATAATAGAAATTCGTAACTAATCTATATATGTTCATAACATAAACTACAACAGAAGAGAAGTGAATCTGAGTAAAATAATATTTTGGTAAGTTAAAGAAACGCCATTATAGAATCAGAATCTTTAATTACTAATCGCTCTATGGTTGATGATGTATCTAGAGATCCATCGCCATACAAGAAACAATCAAAACTTAACGAACCTGATTCTCCAACCTCCCTAACTACGCAAAAGCATTTCCTAAATCCGCCTCTGGAGCGCTAATCTTAAACTGAGTTAAATGAGGGCGTTTACTCAGCTAACACAACAACGTCCTGAGAACGTCCTGAAGACGTCCTCAATTGGTCCCAAATGTAACGCTTCTGGGACCAACTTCACGACGTCCCCAGGACGTTCTGTAGACGTCCCAAAACAAAGTCCCCAGGACGTCCTAAGATGGTCCTAAATGTAACACTTGCAGGACCAACTTTTCAACGTCCCCAAGACGTCCTATAGACGTCCTGAAACAAAATCCTCAGATTGAAGAGGACGTTTAATTTCCTCAGGTAAGCCAAGACAAATGAGATTGAAATATATACTACAATTAGAGAATAAGTAAAAAAACCCTTCTTTTAACGAGAAACACACAAAATTCTCTATCTACCGGTGAAATAAATTAAAAACAAAATCCATCTCGAATACACAAACTCTACACTAAAAATTCCTTGTCTTAGCGAGAAAGTACAAAATTCTCTAGCTGTCTGTCTATGTATAAGATAACAAAAAGTAAAAAAAAAATCCATCTGTAATGCACCAACTTCATAAAATGATAGAAAACATATGACTTTTTTAACGAGCTCATGATAACGTAAAGTAAAAACAAAAATCTCGTGTAATAACCAAACTCATCATAATTCGTCGTAGGAAGTGCGCAACTTTCTACTTTTTCACGATAAAGAATCTTTTCCATTTCTTACAATAACAAAACTCGAAAAAGCAGTGTTCAAAATTTTACACTGTGTCGACAAATTTCTCTCTTTCTTCTCTCACATGGCATGGCACATTTCTTAATATGCTGGATATTCGTCACTATCACAATCTTCTTCAACATCAATATTAGTTCTTTTCTGAAGATTCAAAGAATCGATCATGAGTTTTGCTACGGTTTTCGAATATTTTTTTATCACTGGATCCCATTTTTCATTTTCAAGAATAGGTGTATCAGAAATCAAGGATGTGCATTTTTCATTCCATTCATCAAAACCAAGTAAATCTATGATTGATATTGCTTCATAGATTGTGTCTTTATCAATCTTTTCTTTTCCAACCTGAAGCATTATCTTGAACAGTATGTCACATTGATAGAAATCACAAAATTGAATCAAACTTATGACCGATGACCATTTTAAAGAAAAGATATCATCGAATTCTGGTTTCTTTTGAAAAAATGCTACAAAGCTTTTCATAGTATCAACGTTAAAATCAGATATAATTATTTTTTTTGGCTCTTTCTTAGCTCCTGCAAATCTCCCTACTTCTGTTGTTAGTGTTTTAGCCATTATTGGAATAAATCGATTAACCACTGATAATTTCAAAGAAGTTTGGTATCCATTGCACTCTAGTAGGACATCTTCATCATTACTTATAAAGTATTCTAACAAATCTTTGTCATAGTCTGTTTGGTACTTTATGATTGTTGAACGCTGTCTTTTGGTCTCTATACCAGGTCTCTCTACAACAGTTAAAGAACCTAAATGAAGAATAGAAATACCTCTTAGTTATTAATTGTTAACATATGATCATCAGCTTTTTGATTTTTTAGTATCTTTTAAATTTCTTTACTTAGTCAAAGTATGTTCTGGCCTCACAACCATGTTCCCTGGAGTTTTCCGCAATTTTTTCTTGACAAACACACGAGTCTATCGAATTAAAGAGACTTAAAGAGAATATAAAGATAATGAAGTTGATGCCGTATTACTCTACAGCTGTCTATATAGCTTATAATGAATGCCAGTACAAGAACAAACAAACGAAAAACAAGTCTTAAGTAGTTCAGAAAGAAACAAGTTTACTTGCTAGAATATCAGAACAATCAGATTCCGATAGTCCGCAATTTCTGATGTATAGGCGGACTTAGAACATGCTTTTACCTAGTCACAGCAGTAGAATGGAGATTAAAAGCATGCCCAAACTCATTAATTTTTAATTGCTTTTGTATGATAATGGGTCTTTAAAGACCCATTAACATACAAAAGCTATTAAGAATTAAAACGTTTAGTTCTTTATCGTGCTGTTCTGACTAGGGCTGGATCCGTCACTGTAATGTATACATGTATCGGAGAAAATATATGACATACGCTGCATGAAAATAGAAATAATCGAATTCTGATTATCTACAATAATTTGCAATAAGGGAAAATATGTTACAGAATTTCTCTAAATTTCAAATAATCGAAGACAATCGCAATCTTATTATCTCGATATTGATTCTGTACTAGTAATGAGATATGGGAGATATAAAATAAATAACAGTATATTCTTGAAATATATGAATAAAACCAAAGATTGGATTGAAATCCCCGACAGATTACTTTATATTGCACTTCATTACTCGGATTGTAGGGCGAAGAACCCGATAACCATTGTTAATGGCTGATATTTGCCATATGAAAGGTTGTTACAGAGCGGTCAAGCGCGCTAAATCGCTAAATTGGTAACGGCGGATGTCAATATTTTCTGTATTGCCCGAACAAATCCGTTTGTATAGGGATTATTACCTAGATAAAAGGTTGAAAACTGTGTAATACAAATCTTATTTTCTCCCAACATCCTTGGGTGTATAAAACACACTTAATTAGCGTAATACGAATGCTTCGAACGTTCGATTTTTTTGTTTTAACAACAAAATGCGATTTAAAATTAGTCAAAAGAGATCACTTTTTTAAAACAATGTTTTGAACACCTTGGTTGTTCATTGTGTTGTCCGATAATAATTCGTTGTGGCTGATTTGGAAGAGATTTTCTCAGAGGCATGGTTGTTATTTGCACAATTGTTTACATTAGCTCATTAATAAGGATCATTTGTTGTTATGTAATCGACGGCAAGGAATCACGTTGATAAGAATGTTCAGTGGATATTTTGATAGTGATAGATCATGGTGAGAAATATTGCAAGAAATTGTTTTTAATGAGACAAGGAAGTCTGTTGTTAAGTTTTTAAATAATGTAAATAACGATCCGGGTAATAATCCATATACTAACTGTTTCCTTTGGGCCATACGAAATATATTGACCATATATATTTTCTTGCAAACTCGGGCAATATTTTGACGTCAGTCAATATTTTCCCGTATTGCTCTCGGAAACAATTAGTATAGGCTTAGTAAAGTATTTTGCAAATTGTAGCCCAGTTACACAACAAACACCAAACGTTTGTGTCCTACCGGCATTAGTGACTCTAATCTTGTTGGATGGGATCCTGAACCGAAAGTTGAGATCACCAACACTGTGCCCAGTACACAATGACCGTTCAGGCGAGGGCGTTGGAACCGGCATTTTATACACTTTTTTCGGTTTGCCATGACTATAAGCCTTTTGATGTTTTGCTGACAAGTCTAGGCGCACGATCTGTCGTGCGAGTCATGAAATATCTATTTTTCTTTATACTAGCTTTCCTTGCGAAACAAAACAAGGAATACCGTGGACATAGAGCGTTCGTTTTGCACAATGTTTACTCTCTGTATCCTCTGATATCAACCTGATCCTTAACTTCTTAGTATCTGATTATGTAGTAGCAACATCTTTGCAACATCTTTGTAACATCAGTGCAAAACAGCCTTATTTTGGAAATTTAAGCATAACTTGTGCTAGAACTTGCAAGCAGTTGCCATTACTTGCAATCACTTGCTATTACTTGCAATTACTTGCCGTTGGGACCCTCGTGTAAGTATACTGGAGAAGAATTAAACCAACCTACCTCAAAAGCATATATAGCTGTAGCTATCTATGTATTATTTTGCATTAGTAACTATATACATAGCTAACTACTTTCTACTGCGTGGTTTTTGTCTCAGGAGAAAGATGTAAATCATCCTGTCTACTAATACAAGTCTCTGTAGCTTTACGATCAATTAAAACCAGCTGATTAAAACAAATTAATTTTTTTGCATTCCCTTACCCTTCGCAGTTGTTTCTCGATTGAGCGAGGGGTGCCACAATAATTAACAATAATTAAAAATATAAAACTTGAATTTCTCAGATATACTCTATATGAAAGTGGTCAGGTCAGTTCTTTCCATTTCGAACTGCTACTGGTCAAGATGTAAACCAGTACAACCTGTGTCAGATACTCCCAGGATTAAGAACCTTGGCGTGGTAAAGTAGCTGGTGTGCTCCCATGACCCGCAGGGCTATACTAGTGGGAAGTCAAACTTCTAGTAAGTTTAATCAATCCAGTCGGGCCGAAGGGTAGGTAACGGTAAAGACACCGAAATGCAGGATGTTGGTTGATGAGAGGAGCCACCATCAACAGGCTGATTTGGTTCACCTTATCAGTGCTGGTCGATGTCAAAGCGACTCAATCTCAGTACAACTGTATTGTCTCGGTAAGGCACAACCACTCAGTATCATTCTGAGTATTGTTTACATTTGTATGGAGTAGCGACCGCGAGTGTTTAACCAGCTAAGAAGGGAAAACATGACACCAAAACCCTCAAGAAAATCATATCGCATCGCTCGTTGCGTGGTCAAACAAGAAGCGCGTCCTGTTAACGTAGCTCAGGTTGCCGTCGAAAAATCAGCTACTGAGGCCCATACCTCAAAAGAAACAAACAAGAAAACACCACTACTGAGAGGGAAAAAGACGTCTTTATTGCTACTTGCAACGTCCAAACACTAAAAAAAGAAGGAAAGATCTTAAAACTGATCTGCTCTGCCGAAACAACAAAACACGACATCATCTGTTTGCTAGAGCACAGATTCATCCACGATGACCTTGAAACCAAAGGGCGATCCTTCGCAAAATGGAAGTTGATAGCATGTTCAGCATGGAAAAACATCATAAATGCATCCACAGGCGGTGTTGGCCACAAGCATACAATTCACTATGCAACGTTGAAAAGGTATGCCCCATAATCATGGCAGCTACCTTCAATGGAAACCTTCAAACTACTGTTATCTGCTGTTATAGTCCTACCAATGTACAAGAAGATACTGTAATGGTAACTTTCCAAAAGAAAGGTGACCTAGCTCTGACAGTAAACTATCATGGCATCACATTGATTCCATTAGCAGCCAAGATATACAACCTCCTTTTGATCTACAGAAAACCGAAAATGGAAAAGATGCTGAGAGGAAACCAAAATGGTTTTCGATCAAACAGATTCAGAACAGGTCAAATCCATACTATTTGACGCACCCTAGAAGGCGCTAAGATCAAAAACTTTCATACCGTACTACTCTCCATTGTCTTCTCAAACGCCTTTGACTCCATCCACCGAGGAAAGATTAAAGAAATCTTGCTTGCATTCAGTATCTCCGAGGAAACTACACAGACTTCTTTAATATCTCTGCTGGAGTCCTTTAAGGAAATACCCTCACCCCATATATCTTCATAATCTGCCTGGACTAAGTGCTGAGAAAAGCATTGGAGTCTAAAACCAAAGAGCAGCCGCAAGATAGCCGATGTTGACTATGCTGACAATCTAGCTGTTTTAACAGGCTACCTCAAGAATGCAACATCTCTCCTTCATACCATTGAATAGGCAGCAAGCCAACTGGGTCTATACATCAATGCCAGTAAGACAGAATTCAAGATTCTCAATACTCAAGCCTCAATCAAGATCTAATAACTGAGGGTATGAAAGATCTCAATGGGAATGACATCAAACAAGTTAATGATTTTGTCGAAGTAAGACTTGGAAAGCATGGGGAGCACTCAGCTCTCACAACAAGATCTTGAAATCAAATCTACCAGACAATTTTACTTTACAGAAAGCTGCCGTCAAGTCTGTAATTGTTTATGGGGCCACTACCTGGATATTGACAACAGCGCTTACAAACAAGCTAGATGGTTCACACACCCATATGCTAAGAGCAGCTCTCAATGAATCTTGGATAGATCACATCACAAACAAGGAATTCTATGGAAACGTACCACCAGTAAGTTCGATAATCAAACAACAACGACTGAGATTGGCAGTACACACACTGCGTAACAAGGAAGAACTGACAAGTGACGTATTACTATTGCAGCCAAGCCATGGTAGACAAGCACCTGGTCGACCAAAAAGAACACTCCTCAACAAAATAACTGGCGAAGTCGGATGTTAAGTACGGGAGCTACCCATTAACTATTCTATGCCATGGAAGACAGAACAGAACGGAGAAATCGTGTCTTACAATGCCGAGCCATCTCGATCAACTAACTAACTAACAAATTAAAAGTGGTATAAGAACGTGCGAGCACAAAAAAGTGCGAAATAAATTTGTGCGAATCGTGAGACATAAATTATACAGCTACTTTGAATCGAGATGAATTGTTAGGAAAAGAAGTGTCGGATTTATTAGTTCGATTCCTGAATATTATGAATTCCAGAATTATTGGACTAAATATTTTGAGGTAAAAGAAGCCAGATTACACACAAGACATCATAAAGAGACAATAGTCTCCAGCTTTTTTACGCGGAAATGAGCGTTTTTTGGATGTGGATCGTGAAATGCGTATTTTATTTGACTATTTAGGAGATTTTTAATGCGATTTGGTGAGTCCTTGCGCGTCTGAAGTGGAACAAATTAATGCGAATTTTGCATAAAATGGCACGCATTAATTCGACATCTTTTTATTCCACACTATTTTATTCTCGCGTCTGTCCTATTCCAATGTCTAGCAAAGTGATTAAGTGGATTACGGTAAATCCTCCAATAAACGTCCGGGGCGTTCATTAAATTTCGAAGACTTTAGGAAGGTTGTTTATTAGAGAAAGGCGTCTAAAAGAGGGAGGGTGTTATAAACGTTTTAACAAAGCAGAGATTGTAGAAGTAGATCCCCCATGGAACTTTCGTGCGGAAAAGGTACCATTTCATTGGATTAAGATTTGATAAAGTTCCAACAGGAAATAGCTAGCAAAAATAGTGTTCATCGGACTACTAGGTCTACTACCACCAAATGCAAAATACGAGTTGTTTCACAAATTTTGGTGAAGCCTATTTTATCTGATTGATTTCTGCACCATATACTTACCTAGAATAAGCGATAATACAATTTTTCCAATAAACACCCCTTTGTAACACCTTCAGATTTATTGAATTGAAGTTTTATACCCACCAGAGCTTGAATTCAAGAAAGAGCACGGTGACACTAGTGCTTCCTTTTTTAACCTTTAAATTTTTCGTTGTTTGATAAGAGAGAAACTTTTCCTTTAGATGTTGTCCCAATGCCTCAAAAAAGTAGCCACATGCCTTCTAACATCTTTTATGGGACAATAAGTTCATAAGTCCTTCGTTTAGCGCGTACATCGTTCGATATATTCAACTTTGGTCAATATGTGTCATCTCTGTTAAGACTCGTGTTAAAGCAGTGTGCAGATAAAGATAGAATGATCGCGTTGTTAAAGAAAACATACGACAGATATAACATTCTTGGTCAGTTTGGATCTTCTTCCCGGAATTTCATTACTCTGCTGTTTGATTGAACAACTGGTGAACACGTGAGTGGAGAGGGAGGAGAAATGAGTGATTTAGTATCTGAATGTCTGTTGCCATATTTCTATTAAAATCTGAGAGAATGGGTTGCTACTGATGACCATTATTGGAACCTCCTTTGTAGGTGAACCTCTTTAGTATTTGATACATCCATTCTAGCAACAAGGTTTGAAACTGAACTGCTTATGTATCGCTGAAATGTTGACAATTTTTCATTTTATTTTGTTTTTCAATTTTTTATTGATTGTTTCGTTTCTTGTTAGTTTTATTTAACCACTACTTTTAGCTGCTGAAAGTAGTGGTTGGTAGCACCCACTGTTTTGTATGAAGTGTGTTGGTAGCACCTCACACATCACACAAGTGCCTGATAAATGGCATGTCTCAGGTTATGCTTTGGTTTTAACATTGAAAGATTATTTCTGATTGGATTTGTCCTTTACTATAAGAATTGTTTGATGTGCTGGTCTGTGGGTTTTATCCACTTAAAAATTTCATAGGCTGGTTACATGATTAAAAAAGATATAGGTATAGTTGTTTTTGTCAGCAAGGGCCCTTTATCATTGCATATCAATAGAACTTATAATGGCGTAATTGATTGTAGACTTAAGTTTAAAACACACAAGGAGGTGGAGAGTAAAACTCTGCTGAATTATAATGAAGAGAGAACTTAGAAAACAATTTAAAAAAATTTAAAATATTCATCAAATTGATATCAGTAAAGTTCTGGTCTTAGCTTTGAACTCTTGAAAAACTTTGTATGAGGTTGAGAAATACGTTTTTTGAAGAAGCTGCATTCAATATATTTGGACGTCGATAAAAAGGTGAGTATGTGGAGTTTTTGTTCTATAGTAAGGTTTGTGATACAAACCATATGATCTAGTATTATATTCTCTACTAGTGACAAGAAATATATTAGAGAATGCTTGCGGTGTCTTACGCATTCTAACTTTGTACATATAACACAAATGTTTAAACAGATTAAGTTGGAAAATATTGAGGTATTCCATTTCCGTAAGGAGTGGTTTAGAATAAGTAAATTTCTTTTTAAAGATGATTATTCTGGAGGAATGTTTTTTTATAAAGCTTTTTTACCTTTCCTTTGTGTGTGCTTCCCTAAACTAATTTCCATAGCTGAGGTAACTTTGTATAAACAAGAAATGTAGCTGTATCAGCATATGTATCACTGCACGAAATCCAACTGTATCCGGACTTTTTTCAGTCCGTATTCGTCGGTATTAAGACAGAATGCGAGCATTCTGTCTTAATACCGACGTATACGGACTGAATACGGGATTAGACGGACTGTATAAAGGTCCGGATACAGCTGGATTTTGTGCAATGTATATTTAATGAGCAACGTGTTTTATACAAAATTCCAAGGTTCTTTGTTACTTTACTGTTGACATAGTTAATGTATGCATTCCAGGAGAGATTTTCATCAACAAATACATTCTTTACGTTTAAGGATAGGTTGTTTGCATTAAACCAGTCACCAACTTTTAGAAGCTCCTTGTCTTCAATTTGAAAAGGTATATCATAGATTTTGCGTGAGTAGAACAAGTTAGTATCATCAGCAACATTATAGGAGTAATTGTTATAGCCTATTGAAGATCGTTTATATATAAAAGAAATAAGATTGGTCCAATTATAGATCCCTGTGGCACTCCACATACAATTCCTAGCATTTCAGTATTTTCATCATTTTCATATGAGATATATTGTTTACGATTTGTCAAATAGTCTTTAATCCGTTCATGATTCTTACCTGAAATACCATAAAAGTTAAATTTTACTAAGAATATGATATGGTCAATCAAGGACGTATAAAAGCGAAGCTGGACTGCGAACGGAACAATGGCTATTATCTTCTCTATTGTGCATACTCTTCAGTTGCATAATTTTGAAAAGTATTTTTTTTCGCGGTATAATTATTCGTAATTAATATCAACCAATTAGGTTTGTCAATTATTTTTTCAATACCAATTAGATTCCTTAATCATTGTTTTCAAATCATAATGACTTTTTGGGCTTATCATTTTATGCTAGGAGGAAAAAATAGATATTTCGACCCTGTAACTGCCATAATTTGAGAAAGTTTAAGTTTAAAAAACAACCACTGTAAGAAATAGGATGGCTAGAGCATGGAGAAAAATTAAGAAACTTTTAAATTAGGTTTTATAACACCAAAAAAAGCAGCTCATATTGTAGTAGCAAACTCAGTAAACAGCATAAAATCAAATGTGCATGGCACAACATAAAGTAGTGTCCCTCTGTTACACTGCAAGAAAAGTTATGTCATCCCTTAACAATTTTGACACACAAGCTGCAGAAATCCTTAACACACCTAGACAGTAAGTTCACTACAAAATATGTAACAAATCAAAGAAGCATGGCACAACATACAGTAGTGCCTCAGAGATAGGTAGTGGGTGGTTGTAGGACAAGGGCATTTCTTTACCTCAGTCATTTTATTTAAAACATGTCTCAGAAATTTTTAACTCACTTTCGGCATTATATCATTGATTTCTAGGACATGCTTTAAATAAGGGAAATCCCCCAACTCACTTTCGGCATGAGTGTTACGGTTGACTGCGCATGCGCAATATTTTTTTGA
>JAUCNQ010123294.1:0-10442 GCA_032352715.1 Bougainvillia muscus
TTAATGAATTTGAGCACGCTTTTAATCTCCATTCTATTGCTTTGACTAAGGAAAAGCATGTTCTGAGTCCGCCTATGCCAACTGTTTTATATGAACATCAGTTGACATCTTCTCAGCTTACGACAGATTGCTGATTAATATACTGGTATCTTCAATGTCTGTTTGCGATTCAACCTTTTCACTAGTCGAAGCAAACACTTTGTAGTTGTAGTTTATTCTTTTTCTTCTCCTCATATGTTGATTACAACTATCACCAGAACATCAATATTACCAATAATTTTCCAAGATTTGATTATTTCCAAGATTTGATAAATTCTAAGATTTGATAAATTCCAAGTTTTGATAAATTCCAAGATTTGATCATCATTTGATAAACCACTTCTTGTACTGTTTAAATGTAATTTTACTGGGATTCCAGTAAATAGTGGTCCGAAATGACATGTTTTGACCATGAAATAACAGGCATCATTTCAGCTTCACACACCGAGAACGGTCGTGAAAATGAAATAATGCATGCTAAATGTAACTGAATAAACTAGCTTATAAAAATTGGATGAATTGAACCAGAATAGCTATGACTATGAGTAAAAATGTCTGAGAATGAATGCCAACTAGGGCGAGACAAATGAAGGCTAACAATATATGTGGTTTGTAGTCCAATGAATATGACTACAGCAACAACACTAGCATAATGAAACCAGAAATGGCAAGCACAAATAGGCAGCAGTGAAGGCACAAAGCTGAATGACAAAAGGCAGACACAAAAAGAGTAAATGCGAAAACTGCTGCAGTAAACAAACACAGCACTGACACAGAAAAACTAGACTGCAAGCTGAATATGTGCAGGCTGGATGATCTGCACAAAATGAAGTAAACACACAAGGTAGACTAGTGGAACGGAATGAAAAAACAAGATGGCCGCCACAAGAGAAAACACAAGTGTGTTGTGCGCAAACAGATGTAAAATTGCTTACCAGTGTTTCCAAGTAAGGATTCTGGAATTCTTGGTTTGATATATTGATTGAGATTGATAAATTTAAATTGCAACTTGAACTCAAAAACTGTAAGTCACAAAAGTAAATCAAAGTAATTGAATGTAAAAGTATATGTAGGTGTAACTTCCACTATCTTGAAGTAATTTCAACCAGGAATACACCAAATTGAGATGTGTACTCATATATGGTTGAAGTGCAAGTTCCTTCAAGTGTTTGAGTTCGAGTTTTTATATGAAGGCATGATAAAATAAGGACCAGATGAAATAAAATCTGGACCTGAGTCATAGTACCATAAAAGCATACTTTCATAGCAAAGTGACAACTATTTATATGAATACAAAGTCCATGGACTCATGGACCATGGTCATGAGTCAGTGACAGTTTTAAATCTTTCTGTTGCATTTTCTAATTCATCAGTCTATTCACATAATTTTCTATAGCAGACATATACACGTGATTTGGAACATTTAATGATTAGTAGTTAACGATCATTGTGAGTAGATGTATGAAGAGAAAATATGAACAACGCAGCTTTGCGCTATTGTTTAAACCATTATTTCACGCTAACAAAGAAAACCCATCCGTGTTATTTTCGATCCAGTCTTTTTTCACGTTCTGGTCAGCTGTCCTGAGAATGCAAAGAGTATTCACCGAGAATTTAAGTGCTTTTCCCTGCTAAAATTTCGGGGTTTCCTGAAGCGGACAGACAGAAATCAAGGCTCGAAGGCATCACGCCATTTTGTTGTTGTTCTGGAGTACCCTGTGGTTAACGACAGATTACTGAAAAACCATAGAAGTCTGGTTTAAGTCTGGTGGAATATTGGTAAGTGATGCTATATTCTTTCGCTAGTTTACAAATTTTCTTTCAGACTTCAAGGCCTTCACTAGATATTGGGCTTCTTCTACCCTCAAAATCTCTTGTTATTAATTTGTTGTTGTTGCAAAGTGCTTTATATTGCATAATTTAAAAATGGAAATATATTTAAATCTAAAATTACTATAAATATAATTACAGTTTAATAAAAATTATGTCAATAAAATAAATAAATAAATAATGTTAAAAAGGTGGACAAAGGCAAATTTGAGCAAGAAATTCAAGTACAAACTTAATTATAATTAAAGTATGCTGAGATTCAAAACAAGGTCCTGGATTCGACCAGAAAAAATGAAGGGCGTTTAGCCTCGATTATATGTAGAATCAGATACATCTAGTGACATCAAAAGCAATAGCAAAATCGTCAACTGGACGACTCTTGTCCAACGAACGACTTCCTCTTATACACATTAAACACGAGCGGAGTATTAAAAAAGATAACCTACATCGAATGATGGACATGATCTTTTCATAACGCTCCCCTGTTTTAATGGCTATCTTTTTAGCAACGTGTTTATGAAATACAGAGCATTCTGCACCAGGACCATGTTCTACATTCATAACACGAGCGTTGTATTAGCGTTTTTTTTCTTTTTCGTGTTTTTCCAAAATCTTTGATGTTGGTAAGTGATTTTGAGAAACAGCTTTTGTGTTTGTGATACGAATGTCAAAATAAGCGTTTTGTCCATTTCGCCATACACCTCGAGCACGAATGTCAGGTCTTGATTCGTCTCCAGTTAAATCGTCAATGATTTCACCATTTATAGGTTGCAATTCAGGTTCAGTCTCAACATCATTATGAACTTGTTTCAACAATTCAGCCTCAAAATCTCGAACATTGTTGTGGCGCATTATCACAAAACCACCTTTTTTGCAATTTAAGGCGTGATTGACATTGTATTGTTGCCCACAAGGACACTTTGAGGGCATTCCACGAAGTTCTTTTGCATACCGTAAATTAATTGCATCTCGAAATTCTCCCTTGTTCAAATTAAAACCATATTGTTCCAGTGGAAGTACTGACATCCAACTGGATGCACCCTTTTCTCTTGCTTCACCAACCGCTCTCTTGGTCTTTGATGGCAATACAGAATCAATATTGCTTGATTTCTGAGCTAAAGAAGTTTTATTTTGTTTCTTAACAACCGATTGCAGCTGCTTTATCTGCGCGTCGTCTGGTATCTGATCACCCTGAGCAACCATGATGGCTACTAGTGGTGCAGTTACGGTCTTCGATGAATTGTTTTCAGCAGATGCAGATAGTAATAGGTATTCCCATGCCACCATATCTGATAGGTAGCGAATAAAGATTATCTTCTTCTGTAACTATGGATTCGAGTAAAGATGGTAAAAAAAATATTATTGATTGTATCATCAAGTGGTTTTAAGTAAACCTAGTCTGGTATTGTTCGCATAAAATACGTGAATTTATGTACTTCTCCGTGAATGAAGGCAGTATATGCTGCTTGTGGTTGTGACTTAGCAAATTCGGATAATTTAACTATTTCTGCACACCACTCTTTTACTTTTTTACTTGTGTATTTTTCTCGAAAAGTGTCAGTTCGAAGGGATGCTCCTAGGTGACGTTGTCTTTCAGTTGTAATTTGAATGCTGGTATTTTCAAAGATAGTTTCAGCTAGATTCTTTAGTATTTCGCTTTTCAATATAATCCATGACTTAATTTCGTTTACATATTATCCAACCTTCTGGCCTTCTGCAATTAGATCATCCCACCATGCTCGTAAACTAATTACTTTCCCAGCACCTGCAATGCCATCCGCTAGACTAACCTGCTTTATGTTTGGACATTACAACATTAAAGGTCGTAAAAGGATTGTTGTGCCGATTGTATAAAATGACATAGCAAGATTGTCTCCTTGTGTAGTTCCTTCGCGAGACATATCATACGAGAAGGTTCTCTATATGTGTTGATTAAGATTGTTGCAAAATAGGGACATAAAATTTGAACATTGTGAAGTGCTGCTAATCGGTTCAACGATATAAAGGCGTTACTGGCGTCAACTAGAATTATCGCTTCTGTGTCTTCGTGAGCGAAAATCGATTTCATAGCATGTATGGCTGCCACGGAACCTCCTTATAACCCCGTCGCCGTTTGCAGGCGGCCAGCAACTTCTTGGATGTCAGATTTCAAAACCCATCCGATAACTTTTCCGATTATTCGTCTAAGTACTTTACCAACACCTATGGGTTGTACTCCAGGATTTTTGTTTAATGGAATGAGACGACACATTATGAGTGCTTCTAAAGATTGTGGGTCCAAAATATATGTTGCTAATTTTCGTGCAAGAAGTGATATTTGTTCTCTAAGATCTTTACTTTCTTTCTTATATTTTGTACATGTCAATATATGACGATATTGGTCGGCGTCCAATTTGGATGGTCCATTAAATATCATATCCTCGTTTATAGTGTCAAAATACGCTGGAATCAGGCCATCAATCGGTCCACGAAGAAGTGTATTCTCTCGTATTGGTGCTGGCTTCGGATGTTTCTTCTGTAGTTCCTGAAGAATGTTTTCATCAACTTCCATTATCACTTTCTGTAGAAAGGAGTGTCAGCGCAACGGTCACCTTTCCAGTTAACATTAACTTAGCAAATGTCTTAGCAAAGTCTTTTGTATGTTTCTTTTCGATGTAGTCAAGCGGCGTTGGATAAGTGATAAGTCTACAGTCCTCCTTTCATCCTTTCTTCAAGTTTTTGACAGTGATCTTTCGATTTGCTGTTCTTAGATGGCTTTTGCAAAACGAGGCTTGGCAACACCATAAATACCTTTAATGCTTTTCCTTGGAATTCAGTATTACTATTGTAATGTTCTAACCATGTTGTTAACTCTACAATGAATGTTTTTGCGGCCTTGCCTGAAGGAAGTTTAAACAATTTTTTTCTCCATTGTGTTATTTCCAGTGTATGTGTCATCAATAAGTTTAACAAAATCAAAGCGTTCAGTTCCATAGCAAGAACGATTGAGAGTGCGTGGAATGGGCTTATAAGGTGGTAAGTTTGGTTGCTCAAAGTTATCACTCCTTTCTATCAGTAATTCATCTTGCGTTAGTATTGTCCTGGTGTCTACTTGCTCCTATTTCATTCTCTCTATTATTAATAATACTATTACATCAGTGGTAAGTGTTAATTACTTCAATACTTTTCTTGCTACAATGTGCACGGTGGATATTAAGTCCCCTGATATATTAACAAACAACATAACACGTCTTAACACTTGACGATCATATATTGCATAATTAACCCTGATAATATTTAAGATGGCGAAGATGACACGGTGATTTACTTGATAATCTTATTGAAGCTTTTTCGTTCAAATTTACGGGGATAGCTGGATCTGTTTCGGCAGGCATTAAATATTCGAATTTTATTTCTTAAATTTCTCTTACATCTTTACATGTGGTTTCTCTGATTTGCGAAGTTTTAACATTTTATTTATGACAAAGATACTCAAGGGAATTAAGATTTAAATTTCTTTATATTTTTCAGTTACCTCAGTATATTTTTACATGTAAAAGGAAACGAAAAAATCATCACAACTTTATGAACAACTTTTGTAGAGTTGTGTGGTCAGTGGTGGAAAGATACTACGTGTATGGTCATTGGTGGAAAGATACTACGTGTATATCATAAAAAATGTCTTGACTAGCTACATCAAAGATTTGGGTTTCGACAGAGGAAGACGAGCAGGTTAGCAAGGTTAACTATTTATTTTTGATGTAATTAGGAGGACCTATTCAGAAAAATATGGGAGCGTATAAATTTGTTATTATTAATGTTGTTATCACTGTTGAAAATTTGAAATGCTGAAATCTTTCCGGGTGATGAGGGATCGTCCCCAAAATTCGTATTGAAATTCTTATCAATTGTCATATTGCTTTGTGCATTCAAGATATGCAAAGACATTTCTTCTTTGATGAAAACGGTACGATTTACGATACAAAATTTATTGTGGATCTATGCAGTATATGCTTGAAGGGGATAACTATTTTCAGCTTTTTAAGTTTCTTTTTCCCCCATAAACCTTTTTCCTGATACAATATAAAAACTATTTCCCTTCTCGAATCTATACGATCATAACCGGTGTGATGGTTTCGGATGTGTTTCTTGGTTGGATTTTTTCGCATTCTGTCTGGAGAAAATGAGTAGATGAGTGCTGATTTTCTTTCGAAAGAAGTATAAAATACAACCACCCAAACCACCCATGGGAAACTATGAGAAACGATATGTGTTAAATCTGTTAAATGTTTTTTTATTTCTTTTTATACTTGTAAAACAACAGCTGATTCGTAACATGCAAGAAGAAATTGGAAGAAAAAACACAAGAAAACTGGACTGTGGTATTTTAAAGCACGTACCAATGTAAAAACGACGAAGGCATATGTGAAAAATTGGACTCGAAATTTGAATGCGAACGCATCGGATCAATATGATTTTGAGAGATTTATTAGTATATATTACAAAAATTCATGAATTATTTTTTTTCCTTGAATGTGAAACAACGGGTTTTCTCCGTCCACGTAACTGATTGACCGAATTATTAATTTTGCAATAAATTATGTGAGTTTTTATGTTAATTATGCTTTCGCAGCTAAAAGATATAAACTATAACCACGTTTGTCTATTGTTATCACAAATTGTTTTGATAATTCAAACAGTGACATCGTCTTATGAAACAATAGACATTAATTATTACCGCGAGAATTTAAAATAACATGCAAATTGGCAAACAGAACAATACGGGTACCAGTTTTACAAACACGGATAGTACAATAGAATTTGACGCGTTGTTAACGTTTGTTCTCCATTATATTGTTTTGATTAAAGTTGGTTGTGGATCGGCCTATGGAAATATCGCCATACCATTTTAGATCAGTGCCGCGATGGAGCTGAATAGGCACTGCTGAAAATAAAATCTATGTTCTGAAAAATAAAAACTCTCTCCTGGACATTCAATGTCTCTCCGGCAGAACAGCTTCTCCTAAGAAAAATCTCTACAATAAAATTTCGATTTATCATACAACCTAAAGAAATTTGGAGTTTTACTCCAGATTCCAGCAGTTTGCTTGATAAATTCGTTAATGGATAAGAAAACTTTCTATGCATTATAAACTGTAACCTTACCAGCATCTTTCATATCTTTGAAACAATTAAAAGACTGCGTCAAATCCGCACGTATCTCCAGTGTTGCTTGACGACATTTAGTGTTTCCCAGGAATTCTGTATCTCCAGAAAGTGTTCTTTCAATAAGGAGACCTTGTGGTTGCACACATCTGAAGAGACTAGTAAAAAGGATAACCAAGAGTCCTATAAGATAAAAATCTGTTGAGAATCTCAAATGACATGACCTAGAGTAAAGAATAAAACAACCACTAATTCAATATCAGGCGCGGAACATGCGCTTTTTACTTAATCGCAACTATGAGTAGAATGGAAGACTGAACGTAAATATTCTTTAGTTGCTTCATGTATGGTCTCCACCGCACATAAGACTATTAAGATAGAATTAAAACTTCTAGTCCTCCACCATAGCGCTCTGGTTAGAACTGGATCCGACACTGAATAACTTCAAAAAAAAGTTGTTAGAACATCTTTTAAAACTGCAGAACTTGTATGTGGTCATTCAACTATCCGGAACTTTTAGGCATCTGTCATTCTGCCGTTGTCCCCCGAATTGTCATAGTTAAAAGTAGCCTTTTGATGCAAATTAGTGAAGGAAAACTAGTTATGTTTAGGGTTATTTTATATAAATATTTATTTTATTAAACTGATCGGACACTGCTCTCGTTTTCTAGATTAGTCCCTTGTGACAACGAGGGAATAATATTGGTAACGACCTGGATGATTCAATTGACATCTAAGACATTTGGGATTTAAATGATCCCTGTTAATAATGTCGGATCAAACAATACCTGCTGAATCATTATTGCTTCCCAGAGACGTAATTAGAAATTGTTTCTACAGTAGAATGGAGACGTTCTCGGACTGAATTAAATCCAAGCTAGGATTTAAATCCGAGTAAAGATATATTTTAGAAAAAGAGTTTCTTTATCTATTAAGAATTAAAACTTATATTTCTTTATCCTGATGCTCGAGGACTAAACCTGACACTATTAATATATGAAACAGTTTTACAGAATTTATAGACTAATCAAGTTAGCTACATAGTTACTGAATCACAAACCTCCACTATAACCGAAGATTTGCTTGTAGTACGAATGACAACATTTGTCTTACCTCTTTTTGCCATGTTTAATAAACAGTATCCCAAATAAAATGAAACGAATCATATTCAGTCCTCTAGTCCTTCGTGTCGCAATGCCTAAAGTTTACTGTTATGTCTAATTAGGTTGAATGCTAGTATTTTATGTTACTTTGAGCAACAAAAACATCAGCTTTTAATCAACAACGGCCTTAGTTACCTTTAATGTTAAAAAATAGGATATTATTTTGAGGATGTGAACTCCCTTAGTATGTATAGCATTTATCTTTATTACAACCGTCTTGTTCAACAAAAGCCTTTTTACACTGCATTAAAAATGTTTTTGTCCTTTAAGAATTTTATTAAACAACGTGCTGAAATCAGGAGTGAAACTCCAGATTTCAATACGTTATTTGATTAAATAGTTAAAGGACAGCATAACTTTTCACGCAGTGTTGCCTAATATACATATTTAATCCGGGATGTTTTATGACGGTTGGTATGTTTCTCTTTATTACATCTCTTACATATCTTTTCAAATCTCATAAAAAATCCAACATTAGTCAGAGCATCCAGATGGAGAGCTAGGTGTGTAAGTTCATAATAGATTAATGAATGATGAATGGATAGATATCCATTCCCATACATTAAGTCATTAAAAATTAATGACGTTGAGTTTCAATCTTTTTTATTTGAATAGGTAACATGAAACATGGTATGGATCTTCCTCTGTTTAGCAGTGAAAAAAAGGATGGGAATTCAGAACGATGTACTGTCAGTAGAGAAAAATAATCCTACAGAGTTCCTAGCATACCTACTACCTTTTCAGTTGACACACAACGCTAACATAACCTGTTGTATCAACGGCATTACAACGTTAACTTTAAGGGACTCTTTTACAGCTGAATCAGTGATAGTTATAAAAAAGAATTGTCAGTGAACGATCTGTCAGTCAAACATATGCCAGATTGAATTCTTCAAATGTTGTAGGCTGGTCTCTTTCAAATTTCAAATTTTTATATTTCGGCACGTCGACTTAAATATAAACCAACTACTGTATAGTCGATAACGTCGAATTCTCCCAAATAAACCAACGTGTACTATTCATTCAAACTTAATAATTTCTTTCTGGTGGTTTAATTTTTTTAACCCTATTAGCCCTGGAGAGGGGCCATTATGGCCTCCGCCTCCCGAGATTTTTTAATAACTTTCGAAATAATTGCTAAACAGCTCTGAAACTTTGCCACTTTTAGTATAAATCTATTTTGCATCTTGTGAGAAACTTTCAGTTGTTCAGGGTCCCAACTTCAAAAGTTATAGGCCATTGATCAGAACCACCTATCCCATTTCTCATATTTCCCATTGAAAATACTGAATATTGAGAAGTCCGTATTTTCTTTGTTACTTATCACTTTGGGATGAAACTTTGCACAATTGTTACTTTATGTAAGAGATTTTCGAAAATGATGCCGGATTTCCGGAAAAAATCCGGAAAAATTTCCGGAGGCGATTCGGACCGCAAAGAATCCACTGCGACGCCATCTTTTTTACCCAAAATGCATTTGGATGTTATTTAGGACCTTTACCTTGTCTTTCGATACAGTTATATGATACAAAAAGGTTTTAAACAGTTTTAAAACTATTTTACCTCTGGTATGATAAATTAACAATATTAGAGGCTAATTATGACGTCATTAGCCTAAAAATGACGTCATGCCGAATTTGATTGCACCAAATGCCTTTTTATATGCTAGGTAACGTATGTACTAAGTTTCATCAGTTTAGCGTAAGGGGATCGTGGTTTTCATAGGGGGAGCCATTATGCCCCCCCCCCCCCAGGTTTCAGCGACAGAAAAAGCCCAAGGTTAATAGGGTTAAAATTGACAAGTTACTTTTAAATCAATTAATTTAAAATGAAAATTTAAAGTCATTATACATGCTCAAAGATTGCATTACCAGTCAATTGATGTCTATAATCGTGTAAAAGTTTTATTTTACTACATAGTTTAGGGAACAAAACTTTTCTGTGCATGGAAGCTGCATTTGTAAAATTCATAACAGTATTTTTATCATGTGGTTTGTTGTTATTGTATTCTTGCTTAAATTTTTTAAAAAAGCGTTATACTTAGAATTCTATTGTATGAATCAAAGCCTTGGGACATGTATTAGCTACATATTTTGTACCAGATCTGTTGATTTTCCGAGTTGCCGAGATGCTTTTTGAACCTTAATTTACTCTTAAAATGCTGAGTCCTTTTGGCTACACTTTTGGCTACGGAAGCCCATTAGGGACATGTGTAATTTGTCTATTGGAAATTTTACAGAAGAAAAAACATTAACAAAAATGTGT
>JAUCNQ010123316.1:0-10441 GCA_032352715.1 Bougainvillia muscus
CCCCCCCCCCCCCCCCCCCAGCCTTTATAGAGTTAAAGTATGCAACTAAAAGTCTTAATTTGGCTTTGAATTTTATTATTCCATAATATAATTATTTTATACCCGCAAAATTTGTTATATTTTGACAATTCGTCAAAGTTTATACCCTTAAAATTTCTTCCATTTTGACCATTCACGAAAACTTATACCCGCGAAATACGATTTTTAAGCAAAGAAATGAGACTTACATGTGTTAATAAATCATCATCATCACCGTTCGACCGCGGTCGAAATCACGGAGCTTACAACCTCTCGCCAGCAGTTCCGGTCTTGCATCCCCAGATCCTGTGTTCGTTAATTCCAGTGGCCCTACTTATGACATCAAAGTAAATGCAACGTGGCTTAAGGTTCGTCTCAAAAATTCACTATCTTCTTCCTGCATATTTCTTTGACTATAGGTTAAAACTTTAAAAACCATGAAACAGCAACAAAATATCAAAGAAGGAAAGGTGGTGAAGACCAGTCAATAGTTCTTGTGTTTTAAAGACCGCTTGTACCTGATAGTCTGTTCCTGATCTCCTCCAAATGTCAAATTGTAATCCGAATCCGATTATCCAGTGGCGGATCAAGCCCGATGCGATGGAGTAAAATTACTTTTAATTCTTAATAACTTTATGTATGACGCTGGGTCTTTAGAGACCAGCGTAATACATAAAGTAATTAAAATTAATGCCTTTGAATATCCATCTTACTGCTGTGACTAAGCAAAAGCATGTTCTGAGTCCGCCTCTGTTATCCTTATTTTCAAGCCATTAAACCCAGCCAAAAGTCTTTTTTTAATAGTTTTTTGGTTTGCCAGATGATCATTAGCCATCCTGCTAATGATCACCTGTTAAGCGTATTAAATCAACCCTCGTCTACCTCTCGATTCAAACATATCAAATAGCATCTAAAACGATAGCCTTTCTTCTAAGTGGTTTTTATAAGATTAAAAACCGGATTAGTATTTACGATAAAAATAGTATTTGTATTTAGTACTCTATCCTGTGAAATACTTGAGCTATAAATAAACTAATTTATATATAGCTAAAGAGTCCAGTAAAGGATAGGATAAAACTATATTTATTAATATGTGGAAATTATCAATACGATAGTAAACATTCCTCCATTTAACCATAGACCCTACAACTACTGGCATGTAGAAACTACAGGTGTGTGTTGTTGTGAAGTAAACTGGGAATGTCCGTGAATGCAACCTTTCAGGGTCGGATCCAGGAGTAGGCAAACACCTACGAAGAAGTGTAACACAATTAAAATTTCTTTGAAATTTTAATTGTTTTACACTTCTTCGTAGGTACTTGCCTACTATTTTCAAGCTCTGGATCCGCCACTGCCTTTAAACGAACTTACCTCATAGGTAAGAAATGTAAGGATTTTTCTCGAGGACTATTTTAACAAGGGGTACATATATTGGAATAATAAGATACATTTTTCTACGCAAAAATTGTTTATTCTTAAAACGAACCATTTAAGAAAAGTCATTTAATTAAGAAATATTTGGTGCAGATACTAGGATTATCAGCATTCACATTAGCTCCTGTACTCCGATCCCTGCAAAGGAACGCTAGATGAAAACCTTTCGTTCTACCCGCATGTATAAAGAATTTTTAAGCAAGCCTCTTTGAAAACAAAAGCTTTCCTTAGGATACGAAGATATTCACCCAAGATCACATAGATTCTATATTCAATACATTTATTGTACCATGCTTTCACTATTGTCCTATAGTGTGGGAAGTTCTGTAGGAAACAGGCACATAATCTGATCTCTTCTACTCATAGGAGGGCACTATGTACAAAAACCGGTTTGTCTCAGATTCCGAAATGCAGCCAGCATGGCCTAATGGTCAAGCCATCGGATTTGTAATCTGATGGTCGAGTGTTCGAAACCCGTACTCGGCATGCTTGGGATCATGTCTGAAAAAGCTGCTCCTCGAGTCAACCCATACCATGTGAGGAAAATTGGGTAGATGGTTCAAAGTGATCATCGGGTGTTGCAGGTGGTTGTCTGGGAGAGCGCCAACCCTTCAGCGGGTCGTGTTGCTCAGAAGAGCATTAAATACTCCAGGGCCGTCCCTCCTGGACTTAAGTATCTCGGACTTTCGGAGGTAAACCACGTTAAACATAAACCTCAGTCACTCACAGGAAAGATGCTTCGCCCCATCCCCCTAAAAATTCGATGTCCACGAATCGGAATATGTCCACGAAACTTTCGTCAGGGTAGCTTTTAGAAGTTGAAATTTGGCACACATCTAGTGCACAATAAACACTTTCTAAAACACCAATTGTTTTTAAGCTGACGTCATCAGTTGTTGCTGACGTCAGCAATATTTATCGGAAGCTTTTACAAGGTAGAAGTGCTAGAAATGACGTTATGGCTGTAAATGACGACATGCAACTAGTCACGTGATTTGGTTTACATATTTAACAACTAGGGGCGCTCATGCAATCCAAAGTTTAGTTGCCTAAAGTCGTTGCAAACTGGCGTTATGCTTGCTCAAAGTTGGTAAGGATTTGACTATAATTTTGATAGGTGGTCTTGACTAATGACCTATAACTTCTGATGTATACATGGATTAACCATGAAACTTTGTCAAAACATGCAAAATAGGTTTAATACTAAAATGGACAGATTATCAGCTGCAAAAGCTAGTGCTTTAAAAGTTAGTAAATAAATTAATTCCGACCGGGGGCATATACCCCTAGGGGAATTAGGATTAAAGCCTGTTCTGTAATCTGTCTTTTATTTTACTTCCATTGTAATAACCCACCTAACAAAATTTCAAAAATGACGTCCTAACGACGTTAGTTTGGTCCAGTGTAACACGACTCTAATTTCATAACTTAATCGATATTGATCTTAACTTTACCACACCGATTCTTACTACCTTATCGGACATATCTTTGTCGGTAAAAATTTTCGTCGGACAAAATTTTCATCACCTTCCGAAAATTTCGTCACTTTTGTCCGACCATTTGTTTTGTCCAACCAATAATTTCCTTCTTACAATTTTCATATAAATAAAATTAAGCTTAAGTTTTAAAGGGTCGTTAGTGACAGGTTTTCGTGGGACAAAACTCGTCACTTTTGTCCGACAAAGTTACAGTAAAACATCTATTAAGCGCCCCCTTCTAGTAAGCGCCCACCCCTAAAAGTTGAAATAACTTAATAAGCGCCTCCCTCTAATGATCGCACCCTCCAATAAGCGTGACATCTATTAGAAATAATAACTCATGGTGTAACACAGCTAATATGTAGAAATTTCTATTCAGTCAAAAGTAAAAATATTTAATAAGCGCCTCCCTCTAATAATCGCCCCTCTAAAAATCGAAAAATTTAATGAGCGCCCCCGGCGCTTATTAGAAGTTTTACCGTATGTCCTATAAGGTATTGGAAATACAATATAATCTCGGTACTTAAACTCAGATAATTCGAGCCTTCGTTAACTGGAACTTTTTACTTCACTTCGGTCCCTTGAAGATTTCCTAATCAATACACGTCTAACTATTTTCCTTTGACCATTAGAGGCTCAAGTTACCGAGAGTATACTGTAGTCTTTTACTTTGGTGACGTACTTTGTTGAGATTTACATAGCTGATTATACTAACACTGCATGAAAATCCATAGGCGGACTCAGAACATGCTTTTACTTAGTCACAGCAGTAAGATGGATACTCAAAGTCATTAATTTTTAATAACTTTATGTATGACAATGGGTCTCTAAAGACCCATTGTCATACATAAAGTTATTAAGAATTAAAAAAATTGTACTCCATCGTAATGCTCTGACTAGGGCTGGATTCGCCTCTGAATCGGTGTGATAACATTTGAAATAATATGATCACTTCACATTAAGATAAGTCTGTTAAAGATTTGCTCCATATGTCAAATAATGGTACATTTACATTAAAAACAGAAAGTTTCGGCATGACAAACTTTCGGATAAAAATTAGTCAGAAACATTATTCGTCTGAAATTTCGATGAGTCCGAAAGTTTGTCACGTCGAAACTTTTTGTTTTAGTACTTTTACTTATTTCCTGAGAAGTGAAAATAAAAACACAAAGACAGCAGTCCCTTTCATATTTATCATTAATAGTTAGTCAATACAGATGTTTCTTTTTATCTCCTCCCGCTATTGAAAAGTCTAAAACTTAACACAAAGTATTACATACGGACCTTTTGAAGTAAACATCTTGTTCGAATTCTGGGTTTAAACAACCTCGTCCCCAGGGCTTTTCACTTTTTTATTATGAGGAGAGAAAGCGGAAATATTTCCGCTTTCTCTCCTCATAATAAAAAAGCGAAAAGCCCTGGAGACGAGGTTGGGGTTTACACACAGTTTAGTCTACGACGGTTACCTTTGTGCATACAGCCTACTTGCGATTCATTCAAAGGTGAAATCTCCGTTGCTGTCGTAAATCAGTCTGTGCATAGACTGTAGACTGTGTGTAAACTACCTAATAATGCCATGAACAATCAAAATGAGAAAAAGAGGATGTCATTGGATGTCATCCGTCTACTGGTTAGTAAACGCATTAAAATCGACAACTATGTCTATGCTTGAACGAAGAAACTGAACAACAATAAAAACTACATAAAATAAATGATTTTGATTTTTTTTTCTTCGAAATACAGCGCACGAATTTGTAAGTAAATTCGTATCAATTTTCACTGAGAAGAAGTCCAGAGGCGGATTAAGAACATGCTTTTACCAAGTCACAGCAGTAAGAGGGATACTCAAACTCTTCAACTTTTAATTACTTTATTTATGACGCTGGGTCTCTGAAGACAATGTTATTATAAATTAAAAGTAATTATACTCCATCGTAATGCTCTGACTAGGGCTGGATCCGCCACTGAAGTGTCTTTTTACATATAATAAATACTAAGTATGCACAAAGACGTTTCTTCGGTCATAATAATGACACGATGATTTGCGATACGAATATTGTAGACGGTCCCTTATCTACAAGGTACACAAATATTGCTCGAGATTTAATTCCTTTCATTTTCATTATAATTTTCACCTCAGATGAAGTGTTATTGTAACACTTACGTGTTACAATAACACTTCATCTAAGGTGAAAATATGCACAAAAACCCTTCTTCTGGATGAAAATTGAAACGAATTTCAATACAAATTTTCAAGATGGCTCCTGACTTTAACACTATCTAAATATTATTAAAATACATCAAAATAAATAAGTCTCAATCATTAGACATGCACATTCCCACCAGAGAACATCCGAAAAAAACTTATTCGGCATAATTCGGTTTTGGGGTAGTTAAGTATATATTTGAGATAGGAGATAGGAGATTACAATTTCTTCTTCTAATACAACCGAGTTATCATACTGACGCTCAATTTATGATATCATAAGGACGTCACTTGCGTAACAGCAATGAAATTTAGTCCATTTGCTTCTGAGAAAATAATGTCATAAAAGTCAACCTATTTATTTATATTCCTTTTTCTATCATCCATTGATTTAATTTCTTGATTTGATCTAAAACAGCAGTCTTACTGGTACCTCCGGTTGATGTATATTGATCAACACTAGCCTGATAATTCCAAATGTTCTTCACATCATCTTCAAAGAGTTGGGATACAGTACGCATTTCTTCAAGAGATAATTCATTCATAGGAACACCTTTTACATCAGCTGTTTGTATAACCACTCCAGCAATACCATGCGCTTCGCGAAATGGTACACCCTTTCTTACAAGGTAATATGCAACATCTGTAGCAAGCATTTCTGAACTTAATGCTTCTTTACATTTATTTTGATGAACGGTGAGCGTTTTCATTGTCCCTGTTGCAATTTGAAGGATATCTTTAACAGTTTGTACTGATTCGAATAAGGGTTGTTTGTCTTCTTGAAGATCTTTATTGTAAGCGCTTGGTAAACCTTTAACAGTCATCATAAAGCCGGTAAAATTTCCAAACAAGCGACCGCATTTACCACGTATCAGTTCTAAACTATCCGGATTCTTCTTCTGTGGCATCAAACTACTTCCGGTACTGTAGCTATCCGATAAGGAAATGTATTGAAATTCCTTTGTGTTATAAATAATCAGATCTTCAGCCCATTTACTAAAATGGGTAGTAAGAAGTGAAGACCAAAACAGAAATTCTATTACAAAATCCCGTCCACATGTTGCAACAAGGCTGTTTTGTATGACACCAGTACAATTTAATTCTGTAGCAAGAAATTCACGACTGATACCAAACGGATTACCCGCAAGAGCACCACAACCTAACGCTAACCTATTGATGCGTTGACTGATTTCTTCTAAACGATCATAATCGTCTTTAAGTGTCCATACATGACTCAATAACCAATGACTCCATCGAATGGGTTGTGCTTTTTGCATATGTGTGTACCCAGGAAAAATAATATCAATTTCGTCAGTAGCTCGATCTACAAAAACCTTAAATAAAGTTCCCATAACGTTTTGGATATTTTTCACTTCTTTTATCAACCACAATCTAGTATCAGTTGCTACTTGATCATTACGGGAACGCCCAGTATGTAGTTTACCAGCAACGTCACCAATCAACTCCTTTAATCTACGCTCATTAGCTGTATGGATATCTTCATCGTTTGGTTTTATTATGAACTTCCCAGTCTTCCATTCTCTGCTAATCTGTTCAAGACCATCTTGAATTTGTACCCTTTCAAGAGCTGTTAATAGTTGAATATTGTGAAGTCCTTTTGCATATACTTGACTCCCTTTAATATCTTCTTCCCACATAATTTTATCACAATTAATTGAAGCATTGAATTTTTCCATTATAGGATCTGTTTCTCCTGTAAAACGACCACCCCATAATTTACCAGTGTTTTCCATGTTTAATATTTAGTTTTCACCTAAAAAGACAGAAAAAAACTTCAATTCTTTCAATAGGCCTTATACTACACGAATATCGAGATAGTTTCGGATTGATTATATATGATTGATTAGGGAACGATCCATTTTCATACAGAAGAAGTGTAATTTGAAAAATACTTTGTATGCACAAAGACACTTCTTCTGTGATGAAGTAAGCGGTTTTTGACGGTGAATGTATAGAAAAGCAAGTATATATTTCCATACAATGAGAAGCATACATTTTTTAATCACAACTCTAGACACCACACAACTAAAAACGAAGAAAACGCCGTCCAACACATTTTTAAAGGAATAGCTAGCCTTAAACTACTATAATATATCATCTTTTCATCCTTTAATCTAATTGGTTCTAATATTGTTGAGCCTAAGCTAAACACAAATGCAACCTGAAAGCAACTGCAGTATCAATAGGGAGCTTGAGCACAGTCTAATCTACGACGGCAACGTAGAATTAGCCTTTGTGCATATAGGCTACTTGCATTCCATCCTGCAGGATAGAATGCAAGTAGCCTATATACACAAAGGTAAATATCACGTTGCCGTCGTAGATTAGGCTGTGCTTACGCTCCCTAATACTTGATAGTACACTACATTAAAATTGATATCATTCAATAAAGATTTTATCAACCAGCCTGCAGAAATATGGAGTTTTACACCAGATGTCTGTAGGTTGTTTGATATAATCCTTAAGGGTTCGTCTCAAAAATTCGCTTAGATTCGCTACACAAATCGCTTCATTTTCAACTCAGATGAAGTGTTATTGTGCATACAAAGTATGCACAATAACACTTCATCTGAGATAAAAATTAATAGGAATAAACCGAATTGTGCAGCGAATTGGAAAACATCAATTTTTATGTAGCAGTACGTAATAACGATAAGCAGTAAATTTTGATATCCCTCCAGTAAAAACATTTCTTCAATAAATAACCTTAAGATGAGAAAACATTTAGCATTGCAAATAACTTCCTTACGGTAGACATTTTTGTAACTACTGACCCTATGCAACTAAAAAAAAAAAGTAAGAAAATAACAGATGGGTTATGATGTGGGTTGAGACTGAATAATACATTAGAATAAAAAAAAGGTTTTAAAAAGTGGCTTTTGTGAAGAAATAAATATATCCTTGTTTCACAAATTTGAGGGTTCCGACAGGATCTTAATAAAAAATTTCCCTGAGTTTAGGCATCGAAAGAGATACTATTTTCCCTGAGTCTGGTCCAAAATATATATGTTTTTCCCTGAATCTAAATCTATAATGATGCTGACACACTACGACATACACAACTACAAGAAAAATGAAAACGCCATGGGAAAATGATCTTTATCTTAAAAACAGTCATTTAAAAAAATGCTGATATCATTTCAGAATGACATGTTTTGGAATCAGCATTATTACAGCGTAGGAATTTAATTTGTCTTACGTATATTGTGGGTTACATCAATTGGTCAAAAAAGTTGACACGCATAGTGTAAAATTTCCAAAATTGGCTGAAAGGGGTTATGAGAAATTTGGCTAGAAAGGGGGGTATGCCTTTATATAATATAGGTAATATACTTGAAGAACCGTCTACGACAGTTATCTGGAAGAAAATATCAGTGCAGGAAGTACCTTATTGGTATACAATTTTGCGGGTACTTATTTTTTGCGAGTGGCGTTTCGTTTCGACTGTACTTTGCGCTTATTTATTTGTGCGAATTCAATATTTCTGAAGAATATGCGATATTTTCGTAAAAAATGTGTTGATTTAGCTATTAAATCCGGAGTTTTTATAGAAAATAAAGCAAAAGGGTATTAAAGGAGAAGAAGTTTTTTGCGGGCATTTATTTTTGCTAATCGCTTGTATCGCAACGTTTTGCGGATACTTACTTTTGGGAATTTGGCCAAAAATTTATACTCGCAAAGATTCATACCAATAAGGTACATTTTCCGGGGTTTTGAGAGAAAAAAAATAAAAATTCTCAGTCGGCGGAAATCATGGTGGACTTGGCAAGTCAACTTCATATCATATCATCCCTCTCAACTTCGAATTCGTCACACCATACATGATACTAGGCCACTTCAGGGTGTTACAGGAGGTGTCATTCAGTAGTCATCACAGTAGAAATGTGTAATACATCTCTCACAGTTTCTTAGGAATGTGGGCATCCCAGAAAGTAGTTGCTGAGCTAAAAAGGAGAGGATCATACCCCTTGGCGCACTCTCTGTGACACAGCAAGTTTACATAGGATTCGGAAATTTAATACAAATACGAAAGGAGTAAAATATCAGCAACGTTACAAGATGAGCTGATAAAAACAACAGTAGCACGAAGTCATCCAATAATTTTTTGCAATCTGTTATTCATAAAAATTAGTAATTTAGCGTTACCAAGGTAATGGAACAGGTCAAACTGCAAGGAGAAATCTCCGTTCCATTCTGATACTAGCTACTCTTTTAATACAGTAAGGGTAACGGAAGGCTCAATTGATATCATTGTATTTCAAATAGCATCTGTTTAATGATAAAAATTAGTTATTTACCTTTACGAAGACATTGTAACAGTTCAAACAGCAAACCTCTCACCACAATAATAAATGGTTATGGCAAAAATGCTAAGGGTCCGTCTCAAAAATTCGCTTAAATTTGCTTTACAATTCGCTTTATTCCTAGTAATTTTCACCTCAGATGAAGTGTTATTGTAACACTTACGTGTTACAATAACACTTCATCTAAGGTGAAAATGAAGCGAATTTAAGCGAATTTTCGAGACGGTCCCTAACTATACAGTTGGGCGTAGAAATAGTAGAAACAACGGTTACAATATTTTTAAGAACTTCCCATTTCCCAGATACCAACTCTCACACTAAAAGACTACATTATTTGTGATAGGCTTGAAGTTTATTTTCGAATCAACTGGCACAAAGTATACTTGTCAATACCAAAACATGGATTACTCAGAGGAATGGGAAAATAGAATACCCACTTCAACAACTTCAAGCGAGCATGGTCTAATGGTCAAGTCATAAGCGAGCATGGCCTAATGGCCAAGTCCTCGGATTTGTAATCTGATGGTCGAGGGTTCGAAACCCGTACTTGAGATCATGTCTGAAAGAGCTGCTCCTCGGGTTAACCCATACCATGTGAAGGAAATTAGGTAGATGGTACAAAGTGATCATCGGGTGTTGCAGGTGGTTGTCTAGGAAAGCACTAACACTTCTGTGTTACTGTGTCCCTCGGAAGAACATTTAATACCCTAGAACCGTCCAGTTAAGCCGTGGCCCCTCCTGGAAATAAGTTCCCTGGAGCTTAGTGGGGCTAGCTACGGTAAATATAAACGTCACTTCACAACGTTCCGTAAAACGAAATTATTTTAACAATTTTTTCTCCAGCACAAAAAAGAATAAAACTCAAAGAACCAGTTCTATAAATGTATATGGGATTGTCTTGTCCTTTTAGGACTCGTTTACATGAAGACTTTCTATAGGCGAAATGAACTGTCATGGCTTCTGTGATTGGTTAAATTTTT
>JAUCNQ010123327.1:0-10440 GCA_032352715.1 Bougainvillia muscus
TCTGTGTTTCCTGCACAGAATACCTGATTTGAACTATGGGCTATTTCCTGCACAGAATACCTGATTTGAACTATAGGCTCTATCATTACATGTTATCCAATTGAAACAACCAATAGAAACTGATATTTAACGCAGAATTTATACCTTATTCCAAGATTTTTTTCCGTAGCTATATCAGAGTAAAAGCTCATGACATAGTCAAGGTACAGATTAAAAAGGAAAGGTGACTCAGGTCCACTCTGTCTCAACCAGATATTGGATATAATTCCTCTATCCTCTATTTTAATACAATTAAGGGGTATGTGACCATTGGGGTTTATGTGGTTGTAAATGCTTTGCAAATTAAGACAGCAGTTCCAATAATCTTAAGAATATCACATTTAAAGGAATTTATACACACAAGTTTTGCAAAACTCTTATAACCTAAATAGGATTAAAGAACAACATTATACTTAATGTAATAAAGTATAATGTTTATGTGAGGATCGAGAAGAGATAAACGAGCGTTGGGTTCGAGGTTGGTGAATTATACCAGAGGGTGTTCTAACAGTCTCTATATCTTATTAGAGGTTTATTACTCGAGAGACAAAATTAAAAAGATTTCCTAAATTCCTAAATCTAATCCTAAAGATGCTAATATTCTATATATGCTATATAGTTGTCATGGTTACAGGCTTGGTTTCAAATATAGATTGGTTGAACAGAGGCCATTGAGAACATTATTGGACCTTCTTAATTCTAAACCCTCTCAGAGGGTTTAGAATTAAGAAGGTCCAATAATGTTTTCAATGTATTTCGCTGTTAACTGACATAGAAAAGATTGACTATGTAAATGTACAAACACCGCTGGATTTGGTGCAGGGAATAATCCATGTTAAATGATTATAAATGAAAGAATGACATAATTTATCATGAAAACGAGGTTAATATTGGAGAAACTAAACGAGGTTAATATTGGAGAAACCAAAGGTTAAATTCTCCTTTGAGACAAAAATGTCAGTAATGAACAAAATTGTTTCGTTGACAATGGAGAGTTATGTTTCTACAAAACTATCTTTTTATTTTGAGATTTTGTGCAAAACCAAAAATATACTTTCTGGTCTTGTTTCTAATCGTCTGTATGTTTGAATTCAACCTCGTCTCCAGAGCTCCTTCTGCTGTATCTTTGGATTTAAAAGTTATGTTGGATATCTACTCAAGGTTTGATCTATCGTAGGTGGATCCAGAACACTCTTTAACCTTACGTAGCTGGCACACAACGTTGTTTTAGCTTTGACTAAAGGACACGTTTACATGGAAAATCGTTGCGGGAGAAATGAACTGTCATGACCTCTGTGATTGGTTAAATTTTTCCGACGGAAAAATTTAACCAATCACAGAAGCCATGACAGTTCATTTCGCCTCTAGAAAGTCTTCATGTAAACGTGTCCTAAGAGCAATAAAACATAGAATAAAACTTATTAATATTTAATAGTTTAACAATTGATTGTTATCCTTTTAAAGAATAACAATCATTTATTAACTATTAAAAATAATTATTTTCAATCTCCGTCTTGGTGTTCTCACTACGTCTGAACCGGTCACCGTTGACTGTTGAGCAACTTTATTTCAATCTTGTTAAGTAACCCAACCAAACACACTTAACTAATTTCTATTGACAGAAGTGTTCAGCCCTGTCCCTAAACTTTTGAGAAAGATACAATCATGTGCATAAATTATGAGACTTGCATTCGAAATTTAGTGATTCGGAAGCCACAAGTGAAAGTTATTTTTCTAAATAACTTAACAGACGGGTTTTTTTCAGCTTGCATGATCATTGTAGACTTAAAACTTTAAATCTTTAGTTTTGAGTTGTGATTCCCTCGTGGTGTCTTCAGCCAAGCCATGACGCGCCCTGTCGTCAAAAACTCGATTTACGGTCATGATTTAAGGATTAGGCGCCAAAATCTACACAAACGCAAAACAGTTTTTCTTCAAAATCCCAGAATGCCAAGTCTATTTGGAGAGAATTCGTATGTCAAAGTTTTATCGACAGACATTCGGTCGTTCCAATGGGATCCTTTGTCCAAGGTGTCAGGGCAATTGTACAAGAGGCCAGAAAAACATACCGTCCCATAATTTTTTGCACACGATAGCTTTCACGATGACGTCAGTATCGTTTATTATAATATTATTATCAGAAAGTATTTACCCTTGATTGTCACCCTGAAGCTAGATGAACACATATGGTTTTTGATAAAGTTTTTTTTCAATTTTTATGAATGCAAGTAATACTTCTGGATTAGTTGTTGGTTGTTAGAACTCGTTTACATGAAGACTTTCTATAGGCGAAATGAACCAGCATGGCTTCTGTGATTGGTTAAATTTTTCCGTCGAAAAAATTTAACCAATCACAGAAGCCATGACAGTTCATTTCGTCCGCGACGATTTTCCATGTAAACGAGTCCTAAGTCACGGAGCTAATCGTGTAACTTCTAACCAGTCATATAATTATTAACTTCGTCCACAGGGTAATTTATCTGTTTTCTTTTGTGAGAACGAGGTTGGTAAGAATGTAGATAATCCTTTTTTTGTGTAAAATCTGTTTTTATTAATCCAGGTTGAATATCAGGACATACCATGACTCAGCACAACTGTGGTTACCGAAAAAGAATCCTTACTATACAAACCTGTTTACATTTTAGTAAACATATTGTCTATTTCTGAAATGTCTCGCAGTTTGAGAAACAGACAAAATTCTGGGATCGAGGTCGACTTTTTACCAACTTTGCTTGATAACCACAACGTCATCTTAAACTATGTTTTAATCGTCTCACTGAAAGAACTCTCATCTAACTGCCGTTTGCACAATTAAATTATAGATGTTTAATTGCTGGACGATACTGACGTCTATTTAACGTCCACGTCATGATCATCCAATTAACTTTCTTACTTTATTTTCGAAGCATTAAATTTTACTAAATTAATGTAATCATAATTTCTATGTTTTGTAGAAACTTCTTAATAGAAGTACAGTGAGATAAACTTGAAATGATTGGCACTTAGTAATTTCTGAGAGACCTTGAGTGAGTTAGTTATAACATGTAATAACAAAACATTTGTTATGGGAGAGAATATCGAACTCGAATTTACGATATTTCGGAGGGTTGTTGATACTTCCGTTTTCATGTTTGGATTGTGAACAATTTACAACGATTTTTTACTTTTATGACGTCTGTGACGTCACATCAATGTCATGGTTTCATCAGTGTGAGAGAAGTGTTTAGTATGGAGGAGTCAGGGTCGGATCCAGGAGTAGGCAAACACCTACGAAGAAGTGTAAAACAATTAAAATTTCTTTGAAATTTTAATCGTTTTACACTTCTTCGTAGGTACTTGCCTACTATTTTCAAGCTCTGGATCCGCCACTGGGAGTTACAACTTTACGCATCAGCTTTTTGCTATTGCGCTGACGTTCCCGACGACGGCTTGAAAATAATAATAAAACCGTACTCTACTTGGGTACAAACAATTTTTAAAACGGACAATTTTTCTTGAATCTCTCTCCGGAATTAGCTTTCCGATTTCGCTCTTTATATCTGTTGATTTGTCAAAAAGAAAAAGGATAATTTCTGACCCCTTCAGCTAAAGCTCCGTCTTCTTGAATATTGCATTTATTTGCCATGCTTACACGTTTGATAATAAAACTCGAACAAGAAAGCTTACACTTTGAGCCTCTTGGTCGTTACAAGTTGACCAATGGGATCACACCAAGTCACAAAGTAGTTAGTAAGTGAGGTAAGATAAAACAAACTGCAAGTGGAAAATATTGTAGGAGTGGTGGTTCAAATACCTGTATAAATACATACACACTTCGCTAAATGTATGTGCCAAGTATCAAGGCCCAACTCCAATGGGAATTTGTCTTTCTAAAGATAGCTCATTGCGTCATTAAACGTCATCGTAGTGACACGGGGACATGCGCAAAAGAACCCTCTGACCAGGATTCGTAAGTGTGCCAAGTTTCAAGGCCCAACTCCAACAGGAAGTTGTCTTTCTAAAAATAACACATTTCGTCATGTTAGCCTGCGCTTTAATGACTCCCTGATGCATAGAGATAGTTGTACTTTTTTTGTTAACATCCATCCATCCATACATGCACACATCCGCCGCCTAAACCAAACCTTTCTTTTTCTACGGACCATGAGGAATAAAACAAAACGTCTAAAAAAACGCAACTCAAGAAAGCGTGAAGATGAATTGAAGTTTTCATTCCGCGTATTAAAAAGTAAACAAATCACTTTAAATTATTGATTGACGTGCGGTCTTTCTTTCATGTTGAGATAATTCTGTGAGAATATATCAAAACGTTTTGATATATTCTCACAGACTTTCTCGCAGGAAAAAGCCGAGAATAAATCTTGTGAGAATAAATTGCACAGTTCACACTTGTGAGAATAAATCTATTCTTGTGAGAAAGCTTGTGAGAATAATTTAATCTCCCTAGTGTGAACCATGCTTTAGCAACTTCTTTGCTTATAAAAAAAGTGTTCCCTCTCGGTTTTTTGTTAGCTGTGCAGGGGTCATTGTCTAATCAATATCACTGTCATTGCTGTCACTTTCAGCACTGCATGCGTATTCGCATCAGTGCTGGGCATGCGTATTAGCATCAGTGCTGTCACTCATAACATTGTAAAAAGCAGCTCATATGTATCTTCTGGAAATATTCTCCGTTGAAAAATCGCTATTCTTATAATAATCTCCAGTGCAACTTTTCCATAACTTAGCAAGGTGATTGGCTATTTTGATATGTAACTGCAATGTTGATTGGCAAGGTGGTAAGATAGATCAATCGTCTTTTTCCGATTTAAATACTTCTTCGCAAATTAACTCAAATCTGCAATCATTCACTTTTCATTTTTCCGTGATTTAAACGACATCACATATCGTTCTAGCAGGGCCTTCCGATCTTCAGTAACGTATCAGTTGTCGCCAAGGGTAGATATTGCTTCGATTTCAGCTGGTGACTTTTTGAATTTCATACCAGCTCTTATTTTTCCTTCACAAAACGATTCGGGCACATAGTCGTTTCCATAAGAAGGAATGAAAACCAGTCAATAATGAAAGATCATTTCCACACTTGATTGAGTCGCAACAGTTTTCTTGTATTTCGTTACCATTATCAATGAAACCTCTTTGAGAGAGATAGTATAACAACATTTGAAGATCATCGATTTGCTTCCAATGCATAGACACAATGTCGGATGATTCTTGTAATAGCCTTT
Source organism: Bougainvillia muscus (assembly GCA_032352715.1). Taxonomy (NCBI): domain Eukaryota; kingdom Metazoa; phylum Cnidaria; class Hydrozoa; order Anthoathecata; family Bougainvilliidae; genus Bougainvillia; species Bougainvillia muscus. The sequence continues at coordinate 5,265 of JAUCNQ010123327.1, forward strand.
TCTTGGGATGAGATAAGTAAAAGCCCCAACGCAATATCTGACAATGAGACGCAACAGCAATAATCGAAGTTGAAAAGAGAGATATTTGAGCAGCACAGTGGCGAAGTACCTTCATTTTTCTTTTAGTTATCTAATCGAAAAGTAGGTTTACTAACTTCGTTTTGTTGTCACCGTTTATCAAGAAATCTCCAATGTTTGGAACTTTGGTTTTCCTTCACTAATGTGACCATTGCAATACTAGAATATCTACGGCCTGTACGTTCTGACCCCTATGAATTAGCTACAAGGTGAACACTTTCAATATTCTTAGGCATGCATTTCGAAAATCTAATAATCATAATCAGTTCTTCAACCGTCCCTGCTATTTTTGTCAGGGAGTGCATTTTTGCCATGCCATCAACTACATAACCGGAAACAGGCGTTGTAGCACTTTCCAGCTCTCGTCAGATCACTTTTCCAGTTGCGGCTTTTGCTTCCATCAGGAAAAGAGATGCCCAATGGAACAACAGAAAGTAGTTACTTAAGCTCATAGTGTCTTCCCAGGTCAGTACCTGCTCCAAAATTTGATAAAAACATTAGTCTCCACTGGAATCAAGACATGCTGTTTCCCAGCCTTTTCGGGTTTCCTCCGCTCAAATTGGCTTTTTGAGTTGGTCCCCCCCCCCCTAACAAATGCCGCCAACGATGCTTTCTTCAATAAAACCATGGTAAAGCATTGAGTGGGAACTACGAAAACCAAGTTCTCCTGATACCTATCCCCTTCTCACCCCGCCTGGTTTCCAAAACTGACACAGTCTGTGTCTTTCCCCCATCTATAGCTGATTTTTGAAACCTTGACCCCCCCTGCACACGTGAGAACGACGCTATGAAGCTGTGCTACTCATCAGGATGTCACAGTTTACCTCGACCACGCAGACTTTATTGTCCTTAGATACATTCACTTTCTTGTACATAGCTTTGAACAGTTTAATGTATACCTGTGGTATAGGGTCATGGAACTGAGATCTCTACACTCTGCAAAATTCTGAATCATTTATTTCAGATACTATAGTATTATATAATATGTCACAAAACACATTTTTATCTGGATGTGACATATACCGTGCCGTACCGTCCGATTATTCAGATTTTAGAGCAGGACTTCAAAAGAACAGCATTGATTGGTTGATTTTACTTGTTTTGCATCTTTATTAGGTATATATATTCTGGCTTTTCCTGACCACAGCTCGAAAGTATTATCAACATCTGTTCCCGAATACGTAATTGATGTCATGGCAAAAACTGCACTCCCCGATACAAATACCAGAGACGTTTGAGGAACTGATTATCGAATTTTTGAAATGCATTTCCAAGAATATCGAAAGTGTTAACCTTGTACCTGAGTCATTTCTCCGCAAGAGCATAATAGGAACCTGGACATACAAGCGGTTTAAATTCCAGTATCATAATGGTTACATCAGTAAAGACCAACGTTCCGCCAAACTTTGAAGATTTCTTGATAAACGGCGACAAGAGGACGAAGTCAGATGTACGTAAACCTACATATCTACTTTATAACTAAAAACAAAACGAAGGTACTTCAACTGCTGTGCTGCTCAAATATCTCCCTTTCCAACTTTGATTATTGCTGTTGCGTCTCGTTGTCAGAGATTGCATTGGCACCTTATTTCATCACATCACAAGAAGAAGGTGATACAAGAATCATCCGACATTGTGTCTATGCATTGGAAGAAATGTAATATGTCCAAATATTGTCGTACGAACCCCGTCAGCTGACACAGACATCATCATATTAACTTTGTCCAAGGTGCATGATAGAGAGAAAGTTTTCATTGATAATGACAACGGAAATGTAGAAAACGATTACGACTTAATCAAGTCGTGAAAATCATCTTTTGTTATTGATTGGTTCCCATTCTTTCTATGGAGACGATTAAGTGTCCGCTTTCTTTCGTAAAGGAAAAATATGAGTTGGGAGAAATTCACAAAGTCACCGGATGCAACCGAAGCAATATCTGCTCTTGGCGATATCTACGTTACAAAAGATGAGATGGCCCTCCTAGAATAATATAGGTGCAGTTTATCACAGCAAAATAAAAAAAGTAAATGATTGCAGATTTGAGGTATTTTACGAAAAAATGTGTGAATCAGAAAAATCGATTGATCTATCTATGTTACCACATGGCCAATCAACATTACAGTTATATCAAAAAAGCAAAGCTATGGAAAAGTTGCTCGCGATGATTATGAGAATTGCGATTTTCCAGAGCATGGCTGACATTCCAATCAAGGAAACTTCCTTGTTCCAATCGAGAACATTTTCAGTATAGATATAAATGAGCCGATTTTACAAGATGTTAGAGAATGTATTAGTGACAACAATGGTGAGAATGACAGCACTGAATACGAAGATACATACAGTTATGAAAGTGACATTAATGGCAGTGATGAATGAAAGTGACAGTGATATCGATTAGACATTGACCCCTGGACAGCTAACGAAACATAGGAATACATATTAAAGGTAACCGGACGTCACTTTGAAAGAAAAGTTCGAGAGGCACTGGAGATCCAATACCATAAAAGCAGTCCTGAATATGGTGGCCTCAATCTAGATGACGGCAGATACGTCACTACAAAGTTTTGGCAAACTTTGTTTGCGTATTTACTTAAACAGAGGAAACTATGGCATTGATAAGACCTCACTGACGTCATAAAAGTAAAACATCGTTGTAAATTGTTCACAATTGAAAACAACTTGAAAACGGAGGTATCAACAATCCTCCGAAATATCGTAAAAAATTAAATTCGAGTTTGAGTTTGAGTTCAAGTTTGAGTCCGAGTCTCTCCTGTAACAAATGTTTTATTATTACATAGCACTAAGTACGCAAAACACACTACAACAATCACGAACATGACGAACGAAACGCCAGTTCACCATATGGAAGTCGATGAAAAGATATTTGCAGATGCCAGTTTAATTTCAGTTATAGTTATTGGTATTTTTGCCATGATTGTAAACTTTGCTGTTGTATTTATCATTGCAAGTACACCGCGAATTAGAAGCCGTAAAGGGAATAAACTGCTTATGAATCTTTTAATCTCAGACCTCGGTGCTTCTTTGACCATCGCTATGTTATGTCTCAATTTTCTTGTACATACGGATATAGAACAAACAATGCAGTTTACAATTGTAGTTGCAGTGTTTATGTTGCTTTCAATGGATAACTTAATCTCGTTAACGCTCGATCGTTTGCTTGCTGTGAAATGGCCATTTTACTACGATAGCAAAATCAACACTAAACATATATACGTTGTTATGGCAACGGATTGGATAGTAGCAATGGCTTACATGATCATCTTAATTTTGTTAGACAAGTATTGCGATAGCAAGACAGTTTTTGATATCGCTCACATTTCTCTTCTTGCTCTCATCTTCACTGGTTCATTTATCATGATCGTTACAAACGCTTTTTCTGTTGTTGTGGCGAGAAAACAACTTCAAGCAATCGCAAAAACAAGAGTTGCATCCATTAGATCAAAGAAAACGTTTGACCAGAAAGCAAGAAAAAAAGAATGTAAGCTAGTACATATTAACGTTGGTATGGTGTTGAGTTTTATACTCTTCTTGTCTCCATTAGTTTATTGCTGGATCTACGTTATACATTTCGATATGTTCCCGGGTGCTAATGTTCAGACAGCTGCTTGGCATCTTGTAATTATACGTTATTTGTTTGACCCGATTCTTTATGTGGGCTTAAGTCGGGACTTAAAGAAAGAGATAAAGTCCATTTTAAAAATACGACGGCAAGAAGTGAAAGAAAGATCCTCGACCACAGACTCTATGTCGCTTCATTAACGCATAATCTCAAATAATGCTGTAGATATAAAATAATGTAATGTATACTTTAGTTAGTGTTGGTTTCTTTTTGGTTTTGAATAGTGATAGTGTTGAATCCTGTTTGTGGATGCTAGGAAGGAGTTCCAAACCCAACACTCCCTAAACTGAGCAGATTTTTAGTACCATAACTGGCCAATTTTGTTGCAAGTAAAATGAGTTGGTCAGGCTTACAAATAATATTATCAACCTACTTAAGGCTAAAAATCCCACCCATAAAATCTGCGTTGAGAAATTTGAGAGCTCTTAATATTTCTGCTAACAAACACCGCATATGCTAAGTATCAACAGAGGCAGGTTATACTGATGAAGTAGTTCCTTGGGAGTGTAACCATTTTTAGATTCACCATGAATTGCGTCCCCGAGACCATTTATCTCTTTCTGATTTTGAACACCTAGTTCACAGTACACGAGATTGGATTTTGCGAGAAGGTACTTTCTCGCAAATCAAAAAGAGACAAATAATCCTGAGCGACAATGTTGGATATAGGACCATTTTTTCTAGGCCAGAAAATCTGCTAAGCCTGAATCTATTACCTTCAGACAGTGCTTCTTTAACATGTTATATTTTTAACGCAATGACGTAATGCTTTTTTACGTAACTGTTACAAAGACTCGGCTAATTTGCCTGCTTACGCAATGTTCATAGTTTTTTTATAAATGAGTGTTTTTTGCAAAGTCTGGGCTTTTAACTCCTTATGTAAAATGATGTTGTTTTGTGAAAATAATCTTTTAAGTTCTTTTAATATTTTAATCTGACCCGATTTCATCTTTATAAGACACGTCTTAACAACGGACAAAGTTAAAAAAGCCCTAGAAAAACCAGTCCTACCAACCTTTCTTCAGATGACCTTGGGAATTATGTTCAGAGATGGAAACCTCTCGTTCCTGGATTACTAGTGTTCCTTCTTGGTAAAGCAAACGATTTACCGTATAAAAAAGGAATGCAAGCCGAGGTTCGTTCATCTCGTCAATTTGCTAGCAAGCGTGTAACGTCTACATAACTCCATCGTTAGTTAAGTAGTTATGGCATAATGACACTGTGTGACAGCTATTGTACAGTCCATCTTCGTGCTCTGACTTTTCTGCAATTATCAGGACTGTACTTAGATTGTCCAAGTTTACACAGTGAATAGAATCAGCAGCAAACAAATCACAGATATCTTAAGTTGTATTCAACCATGTATCCATTTGGCGAGAGTTTCCGATCCCATTTCCAAATTGAATGGTATTCCGAGGTTCACACATTTTTGGCGGGAGCTTTGTATCATATTTGGA
>JAUCNQ010123338.1:0-10439 GCA_032352715.1 Bougainvillia muscus
AGCTGATCAGCGAGCTGTAAAAAAACCATGTCTTGAGTCATTTAAGAAAAAGAACTTACACTTGTGGCTCACAAATCGCTATATTTCGAATACTAGTCTCATAATTTATGCACATGATTGTAGCTATAAAAAATCTAACCACCTGTTCAGACTTTCTGTCGCTTATACACATCAACTTAAGAAGTTTAAACAAAAATATTGACAATCTAAAAACTCTTCTTCATGAAGTTGACCATAAATTTAGCCTCATATCGATTACTGAAAGGTGGGTGACTACCGCAACATTTATAGCATAGAAGCAATTTCAATCTACCAGGCTACACTGGTCTTAGCTTTGAACGAACAACAGGAGAAAAAGGAGGAGGTATTTGTATTTTCTTTAAGGAAGGTATTTTTTTCAAATGTCGGAATGATCTTTCTGTATCTAATAAAGGCAATGAAAGCTTTTTTGTTGAAATAATTAATAAGAAGTGTAAAAACACTGTGGTCTGCACGACTTATCGACCACCTGATGGAAACTTGAAATCTCTTCAAAAAGAACTTAAGGAATGTTTTGAAAAAATATTAAACGAAAATAAAAACATAATTATAACTGGTGATTTTAATGTAATCAAACAAATAAGACAGTGGAGGATTTTTATAACCAGTATTTTCATTATGGTCTAGTCCCTGTAATCAATAAACCAACTAGTATTACACAAAAAACTCAATCAGCATTCGATAATGTTTCTACAATTTCTGTTTTTAACTCCATTTTAAAATCTGGAATAATCAAAACTGATATATCTGACCACTTTCCAGTATTTTTCATTGTTAAGGATGCCAAAGATAATCAGCTAAAACATAAGACAATCCGAAAAAGGATATTTACAGAAGCTGGTAAACAAGCTTTTAATTCTCAGTTATTTGAAACAGACTGGAATGTAATGCAAAATGAGAACTATGTAAATGCAAGTAATGAACTATTTCTTGAAATATTTCTTAATAAATACAACAAACACTTCCCCACAGTAGAGAGAAAAATCAAAACAAAAAACTCTGTTGAACCCTTGGTTTACAAAAGGTTTTTCAAAATCTTCTAAAAAGAAGCAAAAACTTCGTTTTCTTTAAACAAAATCAGATAAAAACAAAGAAAAAAAACAAAGAAAAAAACATATTATAAAAGCCAGCTTACCATATTTCAAGGGAATGCAAAACAAACATGGGCCACTATTAAAGAAATTCTAAGCAAACAAAAATTAACCGAAAGTAAATTGCCTACCGTTTTCAATATGGATGGTAATGAAATATTCGATGAATCATCGATTGCCTCAAATTTTAATAATTTTTTTATCGAAATTGGACCAAAACTGGTGGCAAAAAAAATCAAAAGAAGCACTGCTCATTTTACAGATTATCTAATGCCAACTGGTGCGAACATTCCATTTTCAAACGTCACCTTTGTTGAGCTAGATAACGCTTGCAAGTCTCGAAAGAAAAAGAAAAGCCCAGGACATGATGACATCAACAGTGATATTGTTTTATGTTGTTACGATTCTATCAGAAATATTCTAAGACATATTTTCAATAAATCTTTTAACTTAGGAATCTTTCCAGACATACTTAAAATTGCTAAAGTAGTTTCTGCTTTTAAGATTGGTGATTCATCGTTACTTACAAACTATAGACCAATATCTGTACTGCCAGTTTTTTCAAACAAACAACTAAACTGAACATGCCTTACTTCAGCTTGTTGAAGACATTACAAAATCTTTTGAAAAAGGGAACTTTACATTGGGAGTATTCATTGACCTCTCTAAAGCTTTTGACACAGTTGACCACAAGATTTATGTAAAACTCATTTTAAGCCAATCAAACAACTTTAACGAGTTCAAAGCTAAGACTAAGAGTATGCTTCTCACGCTTGACGAACTTTCAATTTACTTCTAAACTCCAATAAAATATATTGATTGCAGGGAAGCGTCGGTGTAAAATTCGTATCGAGATTCGTATTGAATTTCATGCTGAGAGAGTGTCTTGTGCATACATTAGTATGCGCGAGGACACTTCTTCTGTGGTGATAGTGGTTCGTGTGCGATGCGGGTTTTAGATGACGATCCCTGACGTGTTACATATTTTGTTATGTCAATACTTAATGAAATTCAAACCTTGGGACCATCTGCATTGTTTCTCTAAGTTTAATGTGAACCAAATTTTAAACCATAGTGTAAAAACTGATTAGTGATAATTTTTTCATGTTTTTATGGGAATCTTATGATAAGATCTTCGATCTTCTATAAGTATCCTCGTCTGTTTGTAATAGTATTTAGCTACTACTAATTTTATTATATCTAATTTGTCATAATTGTAATAATTGTATTTATTAGCCATTTGATCAGCAGACAAAATATATACTTACTTACTTACTTACCAAAGCCGCGTTTTCACTTATTGATATATCTTATAAGATTAATCATGACGTTTCTTCCAAGTTTTTTGAACAATTTATCTTTAAAGATTTTAAGTTTACACTATAAAGATAAATCTTTTGATGATGAGAGTTCTTTTCTACGAAGGAGAACGAAAAGTTGCAATTTCGTGGAATAACAGTCCCTTGTGCGGTTAAATCAAACGAGAAAACAAAAACAAAGTACTTAGGAGAAACTTGTTAGGGTTCTACAATAATTTACTTACCAAATTTAGTTTGGAAAAATTTTAATGAGCTTTATTTGCTTGCAAAACACTCGTTTTAGGGTGTCCGTATACAAATAAACATTTTTAAAAAGTGGATTTCTCTTCTCACTGTATGTTCTTGCACACTCAACGCAATTAAGACTGAATTCCACATTATGAAGGGGGTATTAGTAGCCCTATGATATTATAGTTAAAATCGATAGAAAATCGTAAAACAAACTTTTTGGCATTATTTTCAATTTCTGATGTGACGTAATTCTTCAGTTATTAGCCTACAAATATCTTGAGACGGGGGTAATGTTACATTTTCATTGCTCATTTAACTGCTTTTGACAACTAACGTATTGTCGATTCTTTCACCAATTGTGCGCCATGATTGAATGAACACAGTCAATAAAATTTCAACAAAATCATAATATTTACAGAGTCTTAATACAAGAAAAACTACAAACCGGGGGTTTAAGGTGGTTTTGACCTATATCTTCGCGCGCTTAGCTTTTCATAACAAAAGTTTGAATATGATCAAATAATATTTTTTTCTATTCTACTTTTCAAAGCTGCCGCGTTTAAGGGTGCACTTTGTTTGTAAATTCATTTTTCACACGGATTACTGCAATACTGTTTACCCCCGGTTTTGATACAAATGGCCGTGTTTCCCGTATTTATTATTGAAAAATCAAAAACGAGGCATTTTCTAGCATCAAATTTCATTTGGAATCCGCAAAAATCACCTGCATGTATTGAATATGAAAAATAAGGGCGCGAGAAATTAATGCAGCCTTAATTGCATTGAGCATTTGATTCCAAAATCGAGGAGAAAATCTTTTACCCATGATCACGTGAAGCATACTTCTTTTTATAATCAAGATTTGTCGTAGAAACACTAAAGATTAATCTTTACATGAAAAAATCTTGCGATTTTTCTGTTTACATTATCAGATTTGTCTTTAAAGACAGGTCTTATAAGATTAATCGATGATGGTAAACGCGGCTTAAGAGTATGCTTTTCACGCTTGACGAAATTTCGATTTATTTCTAAATTCCTTTAAAATATACTGACTGTAATGTTCATGTGGTGCATTTCAAATCTTGTTATGTCAATAGTTACATACAATTCAAACTCCTGGATCACACCATATGGGGAAACTCAAATGTTTAGTGATACTTTAATAATACACAACTGTTTAGTGATATTTTTCGTGTTTTTAAGGGACTCTAATGATAAGATCTTTGATCTTCTATAGATATCCTCGTCTATTAGAAGAATTTAGCTAATACCAGTTATTTTAAATCTACTTTGTTTAACGGAATTCTACTTATATTTTGTTGATTTATTGAATTACCCGGTGGCTTTGGAATATTTGGAATATTTACCTCTCTAGTCACAAAAATGTTTTACCTACACGTTAAATTCACTGTCATATTTAAAATGGTATTTAACAATATTTCCCCTAAACCAAGATACGAAAAGCCTGGATGGATGCCAAAGCACTTATCAATGTTAAATCATCTACATAACAATAACCCAGAAGTATTGATTCTGGGGGACTCAATAGCTCATGGCCTTTTTAGATACCCATCCATCTGTCAAAGTTCTTCAAGCCCAAAGAGTCATTGAATATGGGAATTGGTGGGGACCGTATTGAGCATGTTTGGTGGAGATCAAAGCAAATTCATCATCTTAAAAACACAAAATGTATTGTCGTTCATTGTGGTACAAATAACATTAGCAAGATTTCTCCTGAAGATATTGTTTATGGGCTGGGGATGATAGCAAATACTATACATAAATTGAATCCACCAATAAAAATAATTTTATCTTCTTTACTGCCCAGAAGTCTTTATTAACACCAACAATACAACACAGCACTTCATAACTAAGACGAACTCTCTAATTACTAACTTTTGCAAAACTCCGCTAATATCCATACTTTTGTTAGTGATTCAGACTGGATATCGTGACTCCATTCTCCATTTAAATGACAGATGTGCTTAAAGGACATTATAAGCTCTCAGTTAAACCGAATGCAGAATTAAATTTCAGACCAAACAATTCTTGCTTAACAAAAATTAAACCACAAGCCCAAAGTAGGTCTATCGAACCAAAAACAATAATCGAAAATTGTGAATATGTACATAAACCGCCTACAATACCTTATTGTTTATACCGTATTCGGAATCTTATAGACTGTGAATAGGCGCTCTTATTAAGCAACGCGTACATCCTGTCAAATTTCTATTACTTTCTTTGGTTTGGATGTTTTGTAGTAAGTTGCTTGGTCAACGCATTGGCCAGATTCATAAGCGTTGTTTAAAGGCAATCTATGGTGATAATGGTCTGCCACTCACAGAAATGCTAACACTATATAAAAAAAAGAGATCTATTAATACTAGGCACCCTCACTTACTGTTAACAGAAGTCTTTAAATCGATAAATGGTTTGAATCCTGTTTTTATGCAGGAGATGTTTGTTATGTTTTTGAGTTCAGGATTTCTTGAAATAATCATTAAACATATAACAGAACTCCCGTCTCAAAATATTTATAGGCCAATACTAAAGAATCAAGTCATAACAAAAGTTAACTTTTGTGCTGAAAATTTTGTTATATTCTTTTCTATCAATTTTAACTATTTTGCTGGTATGGTGTAAATTAATTTACAAAATGCCTTTGTCCCAATAGACCATTCAATTCTTCTATATAAAATGAAGGATATGGGTTTCTCAATGAGGGTTTAGGGGTACATAAACTGAACTGAACTAAACTGAACTGAAATAACATATATTTTAGCAGACAATGGTACAAAGAACTTGATAGAAATAAATATTAATTGTGTTATCAATGTCTGCCCCGGACACCACTAACATTAGCAATGCTATCTGTGCTAGGACCACCTTTGACATCACAGGTACATAAAAAAACCTATACAATACAAACAACAACAACAACAACAACAAGGTGGCAAGTGTGATAATTGTGGAAATATGTGAATTTAATAAGTAGATACATGTATTAAATTTTGATTTAATAAAAGCCGAGAAAGTGTTTGGTGAGAAGACTCTTTATTGGATATCTAGAGAGATTACAGAAACGAGTAGAGGAAATGCTGTTTTGGCATTTATTCCAAGAATTGATAGACTGATGTTTGACTGAATTAAGCCCAAAAGAAGTAGTAGCAACTAGACAGTTGCTTAGTACGTGTATTACGAGAATGGGAAAAATCAAGCTCAAAAAGTATCAATGAGCACAGAAGGTACATTCGATGAGTATATGTCATAAATAAAAAGAACATTAAGTCTTGTAATAATATCTTGAAATTTCAAGATATTGAGTTGTTCAAACAAAGGACTTGCATGCTGTCGAAATTGAGAAAAGGTAATGAGGCGCAGAGCACAGTTTTGTAGTACCCGTATACGATTCACCTGTTGACTAACTTGCTGACCCCAGATCTGACAGCAATAGTTCATGTGAGAGAAGAATAAAGCATAGTATACTGATAAAAGAACCTCAGTAGGAACGAAGTGACGAAGCTTTGCAAGGACTCCATTGGTTCTCTTGAGTTTGGCTGCAACTTGGTTAATTTGTGATTTCCACGCAAGGTCCGAGTCAAGGTGGACACCAAGGTATACTTAATAAAATTACTAGGAAATAAACGTTTACCACCAATTGAAAGCTTAACCTTGTGTGTTAAAACTTTAGATGGATGTCTGAAAATTATATATTCAGTTTTGCTTGTATTGAGGGCAATTTTGTTGGCATTAAGCCAATGCCAAAGAAATTTAAGGTCTAAATTAACCTTTTTAACAAGTGATCTTAAGTTGTTATTAAAGTGTAGAAGATTTGTGTCATCAGCAAAATGGCGACCATTCAATGTTGCTAAGCATAATGTAAATCATTAATGTAAATTAACAAGAGTAAAGGACCCAAAACCGAACCCTGTGGGACTCCATGTTTGATAGTTGATTGAAACGATGAGCAACCTGAGTCAGAGACATATTGTTGTCTACCAACTAGATAAGACTTTAGTAAAGAAAATGCATTGCCACGAATTCCATAGTGTTGTATTTTGTTTAGTAAAATTCATGGTCAACTGTGTCAAAGGCTTTTTGTATGTAAGTCAATAAATACCCCGCATGCGTAGTTGCCTTTTTCAAGGGCTTCAGTAAGTAGATTGCACATATTGAGCAATGTGTGTGAGGTGGAGTAGTTTCTACGAAAACCAAATTGATGAGTGAACAAGGCTTTGTGTTTAGTAAGAAATTGATATAGTCGTTGGTAAATAAGCTTCTCAAGCACTTTGTCAATGTTAGAGATCAGAGATATTGGGTGGTAATTATTACAATCCAGTTGGCTGCCCTTTTTATGGAAGGGCAATACCATAGTAGTTTTAAGTCGTTCCAAAAAAAGACCTGAAGCAAAGCGCAAATTAAATATTTCTTGAAGGGTCGTTTGCTTTGCTTGAATCAAGTGAAGATAGGCAGCTGAAGACTTCATCTGCAGTAACAGATGATAAAAAAAATGGAGAATCGGATGGGATCTTTGAGAAAATGCCTAAAAGTATTTGGAGTTTTGGGGATTTTTTGTTTGATATTTTCTGCCATCGAGGAAAAAAAATTGTTAAAAGTATTTGCTACGAATCGAGGGTTAGATGTAACAGATCCATTAACTTTATAACTATCTGGGCATTCATTATTGGCTTTAATTGAGACAATGCTCTTGATACCTTTCAATATTTTGTTAATGTTTTTGAGGTTCTCCCTAAAGTAGGTTTTATAGAAATTACTCTTGCTCTCTCGACAGAGAGCAACGATTTTGTTTCTGTACTTTTTGTACCTCTCTTTGATAAGATCTTTTTGTATTGGATCCTTGGAACTAAGAAAAGATTTATGAAGTTTATCGCGTACTTTCATAGAGGTGATAATACCCTTTGTCATCCATGGTGAGGATGATAGGTTTATGAAATGTTTGTACGAAAACTGTTTTAAAGGACCTGATTTATCCAAAAGGCCCTCTATTATTAAGGAAATCAAAGCGAATTGTTGAGACGAATTCTTAGTAGTTTAGATCATTGATAAATAAAAAGAATATAAGAATATTATGAGAACAATTTCGGCGCAATTTTACCCTTCGCAAGAGCGTGACTACGCGATTCGGACGCCACCGTGAAAAAATCTAGACTAACGCTGCTGGATGTGTGTAGATGGGCTTGATGCTACTCGAGGTGAAGCATCGCTAAGGAATTTTCGATGTAAGCAAGGCATTTTCTTTCACTTGTTTTGCTTGCTTCGTCAGTTGTGGTTCCATCGTCCACCATGTTGCAAACAGAATCTTGCGGAAAGCAGATTTTGCAGACAAACCGTGACCGAAAGTTCGACGCGAACTCAGTTGTTTAGTCGTCAATCATCACGTAGGCATCGACTGACGTTTCGATTAAAAGTGTGAAATTTACATGCAAACCTGGTTAGATTCAATCCTTATAATTTCTTTCTGATAATCAATATGATGATCTAGCTTCCCTTCTGATGGTTGACATTAGCCACCTACAATTTAATTAATAGCATCGCAATTTGATGGGCATCACATTGATGCACACCTCATCAAGTGGATGGAGAAAGTTATGAACATCTTAAATGCCAACATAATTTCCAGTTTGATGATTGCTGTTATTATTTGCCTGGTTGATTATGTCCGCAACCTGACTCCATAAAACGTTTTATCAGTGAGAAACTACGCAATGTTAAATGAATGTTTATTTCTGTTTGAAACTCAAAAGAAAACATTTGGCACAATTCTGGTCCAATATTTGTGTACTTAGAGTTGCGAAACTAACAATTGGAGAACCACAAGTTTAACGTTTTTATATTTAATGATTTGAAAGACAATGTTCATTCAGCTTGCATGAACATTGTAGACATTGTAGGGTCGTGGTGTCTGCAACGCGGCCTTGGCGTGCCTTATCATCAAAAACGATTTTCCGGCTCTATTGGGCTACTAGGTACCAAAAACGACAGTAGGAAGAATCGTTTTTTTCTTTAAAATTATAGGATAATGAGCCTACATTGGGAGGATTTATATGGCAAAGTTTGACAGTCAGGCCTTTAACAGTTCTAATGTGCTACTTTGCCTACGAGGCTGCAGCAATTCCACAGTAGTCCAGCAAAACCGAAAGTCTACATAATTTTAGACCAGGATTGTACATTTGGTGTACTATTTATTGCATGTTATATGTCGAGTAACTTGTCAGAACAAGTTACAAATTCTGCGACTTAATCAGAGTTTTGTAAAAGATCGTGCATTGAGTCACGTGGCTGTTTATTGACGTCAATTGAAGAATGTTTGTAATCACGTATTATTACTGGTAAAACAGAACGGTAATAAATATGAAGAAATATGTGGTGTATTCGTACATACGTGATTAGAACCATGGTCAGTTAACTCGATAAGCTTGGACTCGTTTGTTTTAAATTCTTCATAAATTAAATGTATTTGACTCGTTATGTTTAGGTTAGCTTATACTAAGTTGCATCTATGGTTGTACATCGTGTACCTTGCTGGTAGTAAATTCAAATAACTGCAGGACAGTGTACACCTTATATATATATATTATACACACAGATTTACTATGATAAGTGCTGACAAAGACTATGGATCGAGTAATCCCAGTGGCGGATCCAGCCCTAGTCAGAACAACACGGGGAAGAGCTAAAAGTTTTAATTCTTAATAGCCTTCTGTATGATAATGGGTCTAAGAGACCCATTATCATACAGAATTCTATTAGAATTAATCACTTTGAGCATGCTTTGAATCTCTATTTCAGTGTTTTCACTAGGTAAAACCGTGTTCTGAGTCTGCCTCTGAATCCGTGTGTGTAATACAGTCAAAGTCCGATAAATCGAACTCCCAAGGGAGGAAAAGTTTTGTTCGAATTATCGTATGTTAGAACTGTAACCAGGTTACGCTTCGCAGCCCTTATTCTGGTGGAACGGTTTTATACACCGATAAAGCGTACTGTGATAGCGTAATGTTAAGGGAGTCTGGACCAGACTTAGAGGGGTAAATATATCAACAAAGCGAAGCACTCAAGTTAGGTCGACCATTTTGAAGGTACTAGGTATCATAAAGGACTTGAATAATCGTTGAAATAGTCAGTTATAACAAAAACATGAACATAGAAATAGTAAAAAGTAAAAAGTAAAAAGTATGAAAGTAAAAGAGTTGAAAAGTCATTTAAAGTTGCGTGGGTTAATAAAAGTGGTAAAAAAGATGAATTTAGTTGCAAGAGCGATCGGTGCAGTTTAAAACTACGTAAATCTCATTCACTATGACTGCAGTGGAAGAAGACTTGAAGACTAAATACATACGTGAATAAGTTAAACCTTCACTAGGTTAGTACAGCACCTTTATGGGTGTTAACCAACGACACCCTTTAAGGTGCTCGAAATGCACCTTTAGGGTGCTTAGATTCTCAGCACCCAGAAAGGTGTGCTTATATGGACTTTTCGCAGGGCACCCTTAATGGTGCCACCATGGTACCCTATTTCAATCCTTAAAATGGTGCCGTGTATCAGTATCCGATCGAGCAAATGGGGTAACAAAACTAGAGTATTTTTGCTAAAATAAAATTTAATCTACTTCAAGTAACAACATATATACATATATATTTTTCTTCTCAGTAATATATAAAAAATCGTTTAAAACGTATCACGATTAATATAACTTGACATCATAAAATATACTAACTAAGAGCAAAAAAAGACACTCCAAAA
>JAUCNQ010123349.1:0-18430 GCA_032352715.1 Bougainvillia muscus
TTGTAACACATAAGTGTTACAATAACACTTCATCTAAGATGAAAATGAAGCGAATTTGAAGCGAATTTTTGAGACGAACCCTTAAAGGACCATTCACAAACTTTGTATCAATTTTCATTTGCGATATGAATTTTGTGAACAGTCTCTTCGATCACTTCCAAACTATACCTGGATATGATCATCTTGAGATTTTAGCAAGTGCAATCGTGATTGATTAAGAAAATTCGAGCGCTGTCTGAAAAATACCAAAAATATAAAATTTTAAAATTTATCCAATAATGAAAATTCGTTTCCCAAATCGTACCATTTTCATCACATACTTGGTATGCACAAAGACACTCCTTTTTGTATGAAAATTGATACGAATGTCCGTACGAACTTTGTAGATGGCCCCTAATGGCAATGCAAATTACTCTTATGTCTATCATGTTAAATGTATAATGTAAATAAGAATTGTGTTAAAGGAAAGACATAACAAACCAAATACCCTAGAATCCCGAAAATAGGCACTATAGGCAATATTTTCTTAACCAGTGTCTTTGTCCGTTATAGAATCGTCAAGAGGAAGAGAAAAACATGAAATAAAAAAATAGTTTGTTGTAAGTTCCCTTTTAACCCTGATGCTTATCTATGGGTGAACCCTGATGCTTATCTATGGGTGTGCTTATCCATGGGATAATAATTGGTAAAATTTTGGTAAGGATTTGGTGCGCTTAACAACGGGTGCGCTTATAGTTGGTTATTTTCAGAAAATGGATTAGATATGGATTAGCTTAAACCAGTTTTAAATCTGACTTGGTCAAATTAAGCTAATCCATATTTAATCCACGTTTGAACAACTGGTATTATAAAACTGTATTATAAAACCTTTAATTTTTACATTTTACGTTGTAAATCTATTTGCTTCTCCTTCTTTTCATAGTAGCTTAATACTTTTAATCGTTCTTGTTGAACAAGGCGACCCTTCTCAATGTTAAACTCTTCTTCAGCCTAAAAAATTAAATTTTACCAAAAACCTAGTGGACTGACCATTTTCATAAATTTATAAGTCATTAATAGATAGGGTTAAAAAATTATGTTATTCTTTTTTTTTTTGGAAAGACCAACGCTATTAACCCAGAAGCTATGTACAAAATCATTTGATTGTCACCACTTCATGCACAACAACACTTCTGAGATGAAAAATCACAGGTAGCTAGACAAATATTTTGGCCAGTCTTATAGGAGAGTCATACTTTGAACTTTGAAATGAGTCTCTCTAACATATGACTGTTTCATCGTAGGCCCTTTCTAGAGTTTTTAATGATCCGACAATCGGACGCTAACCGTTGAATAACAACGAAGAAATTGCCTTTTTAGTAGTAAAAATAGTCTTTTTTAAAAGAAAAATTACCTTTATTCAACAAATCGGACGCTACCTTCCTATTCTAGATTACACCCTGAGAAGTAACAATTCAACGACTTAATATAAGTTTGAAGTTTCGTAAAAAAAAACGTGGCAAACCTTGGCCTCAATCTCTTCTGCTTTTTCTTTGGCTTCTTGATGGATAAATGCCATCATGTGGTCAATCTAAAAATAAAAGGCTTACAAACCGTCTCAAAAATTCGCTTTATAAAGTCGCTTCATTCCTGTCAATTTTCCTCTTAGGTGAAGTGTTATTGCGCATACAAAGTATGGATACAAAGTATGCACAATAACACTTCATCTGAGGTGAAAATGAAGAGATTTGTGAAGCGAATTAAAGCGAATTTATGAGACGAACCCTTAGGGCCACAAAATTCGTATGGAAATTCGTATTCATTTTCATATGAAAATGGTTCGTATATGGACATGATCATTAATATGAGGTTTATTTTTTACAACATGTTGCAAATTGCACCATCTGTTACTTTTTTATCATTTCTGACCACATAGTAGACTGTTACTTGCTCCTAGCATTTTCAAACATAGGAAGGATAGATAAATGTACAACAGTCTGTAAGTCCCGTTTCGAGAGATTTTACAGCTTGGCTAAAACACAACAAAACTTCAGGGAAACTTATGATAAAAAGACAACATGGCAAAATGTATAAGCTCGTGATAAAAGTGTTTCTCGTATCCTTTCTGAAAAAGGTAGTGAATCCAAACTTCAATATATTGTACATGAGTATGTGATGTCAATCTGCAAGGTAAAATTGTTCCAAAACACAAAAATGACAAAAAGACAACAGTTCAAAGATTTTCCACAGGCTGTTTTCAAAGTTACAACAAATCATGTTTAAAGTTTCAAAATTGTAAATTAAACTGTAAGGTTAAATTTTCATATTAATGTACTTTTTTACCTGCACCTTCATGGCAAGAAAGTGATAAAATGGTAATCTGTTACTTTTTTACCAATTCAGTGTCACAATGTTTGTTATGTACTGCCCTGAAGAGCTCTCCATGGAAACATAAGTTAGAATAACCAAGCAAATACATTTTTCAGCCTATACAACAGCATCAAAGCAGTTAAATGATAAAAATATAACACTGTTTTTTCTATCATAACACTTTGGGAAATGAATTTTTCCAGACTTTTTCCAGTTTATCCTATGTCTATCAGCAAAAACCTCAAGTATGCCAAATTTCATGTTCCAAGGAACAATCTAAGGAGAGTTACAGCCAAAAGTGTATTTTTACTACATTTCTACTTGCAACATTGCTGCCTCATATTAATGATCATGTCCATATACCATATGAATTATGTGGACGGTCCCTTACATAATCTTTTATATGCACAAAATTAAAAATAATATATAACATAATAACAAACAACAAACTCCACAAAATTCGTAGTGCAAAATCGTACCATTTTCATAACAGAAGAAATGTCATTGTGCACACGAAGACACTCCCTCTGAATGAAAATTGATACAAATTGATACAAACGGTCCCTTAGGGTTCGTCTCAAAAATTCGCTTAAATTCGCTTAGCAATTCGCTTCATAATTCGCTTCATTTTCATCTTAGATGAAGTGTTATTGTAACACTTATGTGTACATTATCTTAAATTTCGAATCTACAATATATCTTCCCTATCTGCATATACAGTATAATAGCCGGATCTAGAAGCTTGAAAATAGTAGGCAAGTGCCTACGAAGAAGTGTAAAATATTTTCTTTCAGTTACCTGCTTTCGAACATCTTGATCACTGAGCACCATCTTGATTGCTGTTTTCTTATTATTTGATAGATATTGTTATACTTCTAAAAATCATATCAGAAATATTTGATTTGATAAAACTATCTATTTCAAAATAAGAAGAATATTTTTATGTTTACAATGTTATAGAGGACTGTACAAACCATAGAAATACAACGAGGGAAAAAACAATGCATATACTGCGTATATTTCCTCTTAACCCTATAACGGCTGTGGACTTTTGAAATCAGGTAGGTTTAATGTTCATAAATAATTGTGACTTTTCTCAACTTCTCTGTATGTTCAAAAAGGCCAATATATAACCTGCGCTTTTTTAACTAACCCCTTTGATTAGATAGCCAATAAATTTATCAGGGATGGAATTAAGGATTCATGGTTCGTAAATAGCGAACCAATTTCATGAAGTTACAAACAGTTCTATGTTTGCAAGTTAAAGGACGTTGTATTTACATCATTATTACTGCATACATCCATCTCCTATACGCCTATTAATTCAAGTTCTATTTGCAAGTAAAACAACCTTGTTATTAACACCAATTTTGCTGCACTATATCCTTGCATAATATGATCTGAATTGAATATGATCTTTTATTGAGTGGCCATTGAATCTTAAAACTCGAAAAGTAAAGAAGACTTGTTATTGCTCAAAATCACAATCTGTAACACCAGTGGGTTCCGTGCTGTAGTCGTGTCATATTTTATCGCACTGAAGAAATATAAGTTAGGGGCTGGAGGGTCTAGAGTGGAAGTCCACTCGATTTTCGGAATGCTTGACGGAAATTTCTGTAAAGTGACTCAAGCATATATTTTCCTTCGTTGCGAAATAGCTAATGGTGATTTGACCTCATTCAAGCTGCTGTAAACAGGTATCTTTATCAATATTTTCATTTTTCAGGTGAGCGTGACAACATTTTTTACAGCATAGTGGTCTTAAAAGGCACTAAATCGTGTTTCATGAAGCTTATAGAAATTTCCTCTTGGCCTTTAAGGGGAAGGGGTCAAAATGGCAAAATGGCCACTTAGCGTGACGAAAAGTAATTGGCGACCACCCCTAAGGGGTGAGTCACTTATTGATTTTCGTTCCCTTTACGTTAATGGATGGGTAATAGGCATGACTTCAAAATTTGCATAAATTTGTATCAATCTTTTCAAGCTTGCCGCCTAGCCATGTTGAGAAATGTTTTCTAAATTTTTTTGGTTAGTGTGACTCTTAAGAAAAACACAAAAGAGACCATGTTTTCTTTAATTTTTTTACCGATTTTATCGATTTTGAGCAATGACACTAAGAGGTTGGGGGTGGATGGATTCAGAATCTTAGCGTCAGAATGATGTCGTCTGGTTTATAAGCGTACAGAAATCAATATGTGACTCACATGCAGCCCCTAACCGAATAGAACAGTCTGTCAAAGATTCATAGTTTCCAACAGGCAAGCATCTGGAGGGAGACTCACGCTTCTACAATAGGGTTCGGCCAGTAACAGGCATAAAGAACTTCTCAAATAAAATTTGATCAGGTTTCATGCCAAAACAGCAGGAAAGAAGCATCTAAAACTACTGCATTTTAGTGTTTTGGTAGCCTTTTAAAACTTACTTCAATATCTAAAAAGCGGAGGTACTTTCATTGCTCTGTTTTTGACAAAAGAGGCCTAAACTTTGCATTTTTTGAAATACTGCCCGCTTACTCAGATTTTCACAATATTTTCACATTTTCAATTCTTGTTATGGCTTCAATTGTTCTTGTACCTTATTACACGAAATATACGAGGGTCCTGTTTTAACACGGTTAAAATTTACGCGATCAATAATTAACACAAATTTTTCAGTTTTTGCTATTTTTACCTTGGTTACGTCTTATAGCTAAAATTAACGCGGTTTTAATTAACACAGAATTTTTCAATTTGCGTTAATTAATGTACCGTATATATTCCGTGTAATAAGGTATATACATTTGGTATTTGGTACATTTTCGATTTTTCTCGTTGGTGCGACAGACCTGCCACTAGCACGTAAACATTTGCCTGCATGTTTTCATTTGAAATTTAGATTTTGTATCCAGATATTCACATTGAATGTTTTTAAAGCCCAAAAACAGATGTTTTTTGTGAAATTTTACTCCAACCAAGTGACACTGCGGAATTGTAAGCCCTTTTGCGGAATTAGAAGTCTCTACATGCACCAACTTATCGATCCTTATCTTCGTTCGGAGCATTGTGGTTCTGTAAAATACATCCAAATATGACGACCCATGCATTTTGACATGCGTTATAAACAGTTTTAGTGCAGGAGAAGTTGTTGATGGTGATTTACTGAAGAACGAAGGCCAAACCTTGCGGAATTAGAAGGACATACGCTATATATATATAAGTCTCAACTAAACTTGTTAAAATAAGTTAAATACTTATCCCAGCAGCATGGTACATCATGAAGACCCAACGACAAATAAAAGCTTGTGGCCAAACGATTCTTTGTCTATACATTCTGGTTTAAATTTTATATGACAGCTGATAAAATTCAACTTTGTGGATCGTTTGTGCCGTGTTGAAATTTTATTTTTTGAGAAAGTTATGTAAAATTTAAAACCTTAAAGTCAAATAAAAAAGTCTGTATGGGTCCGGTATATGCAGCAAAGAACATTCTAGGTCCTGATATTATTGTAGATGCAACAACACCTATAGATTGATTTGAAGCGCTACTTTTTTGGCCGTTTGTGGTCAAAGATTCAAAATCGCCTGAAAAGGCGTGCTTTATTTTCAATGAAACTTTGCCAATAGTTTTAACGACACACTACGTGACCCCACTTTTCAATTTGTGAGTGGCCCCTTATGGAACAGTTGTCTATAAGGGCTCCAACTCCTGAAATACTTATTATAATTATGAAATTATGACAAAAATATGCCCAAAATTATGATAAATTATGATTTCTTATGCACCAAAATTATGAAAAAAACACAAAACCATCCCCAAAATTATGAAAAATATGGTAACTTATATTAGTCATTTTTCGATATTTTCGAACAGGGGCTACAACAGGGTTTTCAAAGTGGAGGGGCTAATAACTAATACCCCCCACCATGGTCGGGAGCGAAGAATACTTTGCCCTGTAGATTCTCTGAAATGGCTATTCTGGCCATTTCTTAAGCTATTTCTGTCGCCTATCAATCCAATCCAATCAAGACAACAGCTGCTCTCCATTTTTCAAACCCATAAGTACTTTTATTCATTACTTAGCAAAAATGAAGGGGGGGGAGGCAGCCCCACCGGTGTCGTAGCCCCTGTTCAAAACTACTACAATAGGTGTTGACGTTAAGCAACTGTTCAGTATTTTTTGGTACTGGGAACTTAGTGTGCAGAGGGGTATAATCCCCCCTTTAGGGATTTTTTCACATTGTGCTTTTCTATTGTGATGACTGCTTATTCACGGGTGGCGGAACAAATCCAAAGTTAGGAGGGCTTAGGTGTAGTGACTTACTGAGGCTGTACAATGGTTGGAGCCAGCTGAGAAATTTTTGAGTTTTAGCTGTCTAGAACCCCAGAAAAGGTACTCCCTGCACCGATATTTTCTGCTGTTAGAGACATCAAGAATCTTCCCTGTGACAATGCAGATTCTTACAACTGATAAATAGGATAAATATCTATAATTTCCCCCATATCTAAGATAATCCCTCCTTTCTGATTTACCTTTCAAGTGAAAAGTTCTCACAGCACCCCCTTACAGCCAGTTTTGGAAATTAAATTTCACACTATTTGGACCTGACCTTGGTTGTAAAAAAAAGTGTAAAGCAAGACGAAAGAAATATAAACAATCAAAAAATGTCTAAAATAAAACAAAACATCTAAACTTAGGTAGTTATTTGGTGAAAATGGCTTCCTGTTCAAGCAACATGAAGATAATCATACAGGACAGATAAGAAAGAAGCTGCATGCAATGAGCTAAATTTGGCAGAAATAACAAATTTACTGATAGAGAAAATTGTAAAGCTCTGGGGCAAAGGCCTAAATTATGAAAATTTCGAACATTAGCCTCAAATTATGATTTATTTCAAAAATTATGACAAGTCTTAAAATTATGAAAAATTATGAAATTTTGATGAATGGGAGCCCTGCAGGCATGCGCAGTACAGTGCATATCAGTTCCTTCTCTCAAAGATGGCGGGCTTGAGAGATGTCATGATTTGAAGACGAAAAAGTTTTTGTTTTTTTTACTTTTCTGAAACTTTCCGGCTTTGAAACTTATATCCTCAGATAGCCATAAGTATTCTAGTTTTACACTGTATATTTTGTTTTAGCAGACAAATCGAGAATCAAAAGCGTTTTGCCCATATCCAACGCTCCTCTAACTCAAAATCCTTGTTGATAAAAAATAAATTTTATAATTAATTTATTGTTTTTGATTGGCCGAAAATTACATTATTTTGTTCAATATGGCGGATTCTAATGTAAACATAAGTTATTTTTACATGGTTAAACTTCTCTTAGAGAAAACAGTTCCTAACAAATGTTGTTGTTTTTTGAGTTTATTTTATCCAGGCTAAGGGTATGGCAGCTTAAGCTGGTGTGAATAAGATTATTATTATTATTATTATTATTATTATTATTATTATTATTATTATTATTATTATTATTAAAAATTGCACCATGAAAATATCGTTCCTCCAGCAACCAAATGCCAAATAAATACAGCAGAACAAAAATGATGATAACTGATTATTTTATGCCTAACAAGAAAGAAACAGTTAAAAAACCATCTCACGAGCATGGGAAGCAATCTGAATTTGGTTAGGACTCTCCGTTCCGTTCTGCCGCCAAAACAAAAAAATTGTATCCAAGTCAATTTGTTATTTCTTCTTGCAAGTTTCAAACTCGCTCCTGATTTTAAAAATGATGATAACTGATTATTTTATGCCTAACAAGAAAGAAACAGTTAAAAAACCATCTCACGAGCATGGGAAGCAATCTGAATTTGGTTAGGACTCTCCGTTCCGTTCTGCCGCCAAAACAAAAAAATTGTATCCAAGTCAATTTGTTATTTCTTCTTGCAAGTTTCAAACTCGCTCCTGATTTTAAACTGGTTCCTTGTTCCCGATTTGAACACCTCGTCCCACGTCCCCAATTTGGGCTGCTAAAACTAAAAGACATTATTTCAAACAACATAAACATTCAATCCAGACAGCTCGCGGCTCGGAGCGGGAGACGCGAACAGGAGAAAGGACAGTTAACGAGTTGGAAGAGACAAGACCGGGATAAAGGATTTTCATTGATGTAGGCCTATTTTAGACCTGTGACGTTACGGGGGAAGGTGGGTGGGAAAGGCTCTTAACGTCAAAATGACGTTAAGCGACTAAGGAATCGATATGTGACTGGCCCCTAAAATATACAAATCCTGAAAAATTCATGTTGATTTGATCAGCCTATCAATGGTTATGTAATAACTCTTCGCTCTTCCGGGGGTTTTAATGCTTGAAAAAAAATTGGCATCACAAAATGTACAAACCTGGAAAGTTTCATGTTGGTTGGATAAACCAATCAAAAGTTATGTGACTATTTCAAGTGACAAAAAATGCAAAAATTGATCTTTTTTTTGCCATTCCTATCCCATGCCTCCCTTGGGCCGATGTCACCATTATATGGTGTTAGAGTCTGCCAACCGACCCTATTTTCGAACGTAAAAATTCTGGAAAATGAGTCGGCTAACTCAGTTATTTTTTAGTTGTTCCTTCGTCGCTTGCCTTCCGGCAGATCGGAAAGTGTTTCTTCACCATTTCGCTGCCATTTTGATTCTTTTTGTGCACTGGTGACCGACTGATGACCCACCGGCCCTAGTTCTGACACATCTTATGACCCCTAACACCACATATTTGTGACGTCGGCCTTGGTCAAAAATACAGTAAATAGCCCGATTTCCGCAATTGTAACGCTCATAAAACTCAAAAAAAAATTCATATATATAGCTATCAGAAATATTATTAATTCATGACCTGTGTCATCACAACAATCCGCTAGCTATCAAAGAAGCTTGTGCGTCGAGATATTTGATTGAAAAATGGGCACTTTCTACTTTCCGACTCTCTCTGGCCTGACTCAAAAGTTAAAAAAAATTCCATCGGCAGACAGAGTCAGTGTCTGACGAGACGACACACTCTAACATCTAAACTCTCTTCTGCCACCCTAGCTCTAGCTACTAGCTAATAGTAATAATATGGTAATGCTGATGGCATGTCTGCATAGTCATAGCTATAAATACTTTCTCCCCCCAGGATCTCATCATAGGGGAAAATCGAAACACAAGGACCAAAAATTGGAACGTGAATATCATGTTTTGTGTTGTTTCTGTTCAGTTCAAATAAATCACACGCCATAACAATAACTCATACTACAACACCACACACAGCAGCTGTTTTTATTTATATTTCTTGTGCGGAAATATTCATCGTATGTCGCTTGGTTCAAAGCTTACTGATGAGCAAACCATTTCCTGAAAACTCGTGAGATGTGCGAAGGATCCCGTGAGCAGTGAGATGAGAATCGAGAGAAGGCAATCGAAGCAGTCAACTAGAAAATTTTGAAGCCATTTTGACATTTGCGTAATTTGAGGAACAACAAATGGCAGCATTGAAAGTGCAAAATAACCAACAAAACTGATTCTGCAAAATAAGATGTCGCATGAGATCAACGCGCGATCAACTATTTTTTTGCATTCGCTCAGACGCGCGACCTGGCGAATAAGGTGTGAACGCTTCATCCGCCTAGCGGCTATTATCTGTCGTAGGCGCTCAGGTACTCTCGGTCACCTAATTGTAGTCGGGGGTATATTAAGGAGGGGGGGGGGGGTGACATTTCCCGTCAAATCTATAGATAGGGAGGGTGTTAATAAATGAGAGTAGTCGAGAGAGGACGCCGCAGCCAGACGTAAAATGTGAGCTCATCTTTAATCGAACTCACAAAGAATGCGATTCCAGCAGACCATTCTAGAGACCGAGGAGCGGGTCAGCTTTGTTTCTTTATTGATTAGACAAAAAAACTAAGATATGAATCTCACGAAGGAAGCGCAGTTGTAACCTACCTAAGGGGATTAATTTTCGCGGGCGTCGAATTTTGGATTTTTCGCGCGGATTTAATTTCGTGGATGGCAAAATTTTGTGTTTTTGGCACTGATTTTTAATTTCGCGGATGACTAAGGTTTGTGTTATTTTGCACGGATTTAACTTCCAAGGAAGACAAAGATTACAAAATTTAGTGGATACACCACCTTCTGACAAAGCACGAAAATTGGGTTCAAGAGCTTCAAAAAGAGGAAGAAATCTAAACAGTTTTCGCGGACACAGATTTTTGTTTTTTTCGCGCGGATTAATTTTCGCGGATGACAATATTCTGGATGTTTCGCGCGGATTTAATTTCGCGGAAAATGCCTAATCCGCGAAACCCGCGAAACCCGCGAAACCCGCGAAAATTAATCCACTTAAGGTATACTACAGTAAAAGTCAGTACAGACACCCAGAATAGACACGTTTGTTGAGTTTTCCAGAATACATACATTTGCGACATTTCTGTTTGTCAAAACAGATTCTCACTGTTCTAGCCAACGAAAAATGGCATGCTATTCATTACCCATTAGTCAATGCGAATTTGTAAAACAGATGATGCGTGAAATTAATTTCGAATGTCGAATATCGAATAAAAAGTAAATATGAAAGGTTGGTCAATAACATAGTTGGTAGTGATCTGTTTCACATACAGCAACTTGCAGAACGTATTTATTAGAACGTTATTTTAGGATCGGTTTGGGACAGATGAAAGCCGGTGGTGTTGTTAAAAATAGATTCAATCCGTTTTTTTAACTTAACACACCAGCTCACTTCTGCATGATTCGATTTGATGAAATGAGAATTTGATTTTCATGGGGGAAGAAATAGTGGAAATAGTCTTGTTGTTATCGAAATAATGTATAATTCGAAGGAAGTTCATCAAAATGACAAATGTGTTTGTATTTCTTTATTTCTGTTCATTCTTGGAGCTTGTAATTTCTAATGGAGTTCGTTTAAGAGGTAAGAGTCTTCTTAATATCAAATAAATAACATGGCATATTGTATATGAAGGTCCAGATAAAACTAGGGTTAGTACCGTCGACAAAATTCGTATGGAAATTTGTGTCAATTTTGATGTAGAGTAGTATCTTTATGTACACTAAGGACTCGTTTACATGAAGACTTTCTATAGGCGAAATGAACTGTCATGGCTTCTGTGATTGGTTAAATTTTTCCGAACGATTTTCCATGTAAACGAGTCCTTATATGATGAAAATTATAAACCTCGATCCCAGGGCATTTTGTCTCTTTCTGATTCTTTGGATAGTCTTTTCGTATCGGCTTTCCAAAGAATAAGAAAGAGACAAAATACCCTGGGATCGAGGTTGGAAAATTATGTAATTTGCGAGAGGAGTCTTGTGGACGGTTCCTAACAACCCATAAGCTCCTTGTTTTCGTAGTGTCGCAGAATGTTCAATTTCTATCATAACATACACAGAACAAGGACCCGAATTGACTACGATGGTTGGAACGTCGTAACGACGTCATTTTTGAAATTTTGTTTGCTGGGAAGGTACCAATGGCGGATCTAGCCCTAGTCAGAGCAACGCGGTGGAGTACTAGAAGTTTTAATTCGTAATAGCTTTTTGTATAATGATGGGTATTTAAGAGACCATCATCATCTATATAGCAATGAAATATTAATTACATCGAGTCTCCATTTTTGTGACTAAAATCATGTTCTGGATCTGCCTCTGGATACTCTGTGTATGCTAAAAGTATCAGCCACAGAAACAGAGACTATGCAAAAACGTTTTTTATTTTCTTGTGTTCCTTTAGAAGATCCTGACTGCAGTCTTTATATTGGTTTCGATCGTTATAACGCAGAACATTTATATGATGATTCGAGAAATGAAAACAAAGCCACTTTAGCAAACGGAGCATCGATAAGTAAACTCGATGGAAGCTGTGGTGTGTGTGTTCAATTACTTGGTGGAGAAGTTATCTTTGACGGAAAAACGTTCCAAGGTAGGGAAAAGATCTTAGGGTTAACTCGAAAAGCACTAGACAGATCTAGTAATAGGTTTCTGAGTGATAAGGGCACCTGAAAATAACTCTAATCGTCAAGATAGGTGGATTCAATTGTTCGAAAATGGATTAAAATAGATTTTTGCTTTAGCCAATCAAAATTGATTAGAAATCAAATCTGATAGGTTACAGTTCGACTTATCATAGTTAAATTTACGCTCGAACAACTGGGCCCTAGTGATTAACAGGAGCTGAAATTGCGCCTCTACTGACTGTAAAAACAAATCTGTTTCCAAGGCTACAGAACATAAATCGAAAATAAATCGATAAAATAAAGAGCTTCGTCCTAAAATGATACTCCCTGACTGGTTGACAGGTTAGTATATAACCAATAATTTAGCTCACGTAAAACGCTTATCTCAAACACGTGTAATATTCAAATTTCAGTACACATGCGACTTTAAAGATTAAACAACTTTAAGAATAACTGAACCTGGAGAGATGAAAACGACACGAAGTGAACTAATTTAGTCGCTAACAGGGTCAGTGGTTAATCTAGAATGGAAGGGTAGCATCCGAGCAGTTGGATCGCAACTTTTATGTAAAAGAGCCGTAATTATAACTAGATTTCAAAGAACTAGCAGGCAGCCAAGGTTCGAGAATTATGATTGGATGAAACCCCTGCATAAAAATGATGTTTTACATTAAGGATTTTATCAAGCAACCTGCTGAAATCTGGAGTAAAACTCTAGATTTGAGCAGGTTGCTTGATAAAATCGTAAAAGAATAACAGAACTTTTATGCAGTGTAAAATTTTCTAATTAAAACAATTCTTACATGATATTTGTTTTACTCACACAGGTTTACCATCTCAAAATATTACAGTCGCTATGATGGTGAACTTGGTCAACACGCTTGGATCACATGAGCTTTTTCAAACTGTTGGTGATCACTCAGACCACAAAGAAGGTAAGTTACATCCCATACAAAAGTAGTATCTCAGAGGCGGATTAAGAACAAACTTATACTTAGGGCCCGTCTCAAATATTCGCTTAAATTCGCTTCACAATTCGCTTCCTTCCTAATAATTTTCACCTCAGATGAAGTGTTATTGTAACACATACGTGTTACAATAACACTTCATCTAAGGTGAAAATGAAGCGAACTGTGAAGCGAATTTAAGCGAATTTACGTTAAAATGGACTCAAAGTCATTATTTTTTAATTGTTTTTGTATGATGATTGATCTCAAAAGACCATCGTCATATATTAAGCAAGTAAGAATTAAAACTTCTATCGTGATGCTCTGACTAGGGCTGGATCCGCCACTGTATGTTCTAGCTTAATCCATTTAGGACAATATCATCTTGAAGTTATTGATGGCAAACTACGTTGGTTTCATCGTAACGAACATGGCGAAACAGTATTTGCTGTCGAAACATCTCGTTCTGAGATCGAACCTAATACTTGGTGTGAACTTACAGTTACATATAATGGTGCAAGTGGTGCAGCAAAGATTTATATCAATTCTTTGTTAGTTAAAGAAGAAATATCAGATCCAATGAATTTATCAACTGATTGGGGATTATTTGCTGGTAAGGGAGCACCCACAAAATTTGTATGGAACATTCGTATCAATTTTCATACAGAAGAAGTGTTTTTGTGCATACTTCGTATACACACAAACACTTCTTCTGTGATGAAAATGGTCCGTATTACGATACGAATTTTGCGGACGGACCTTAACCTACTTGTTATTTTATTCTTTTGAATTAATCTATATCTATACAGTGACTCTCTCTTGTTCTTAATAAATACCCAGCTGGCACACAACGTTAAAACAACGTTGTAGCAACGTTATTACAACGTTAAAACGTTGTAATAATGTTGCTACAACGTTGTTTTAGCGTTGTGTGCCAGCTGGGTAATCGTTCGAAGAATTATGGGAGTTTTCGAGTTATGGGAAGTTGGCCTATGGAGAGAACCGCTTCACGGGGGATGAAACCATGAATTATACAGAGTCCATTGTAGTTACGAGCACATGTCAAAATTCGTTTCATTTCTATAAAATTTCGTTCAGAAGAAGTGTCTTCCTGCATACTTTGTATGCACAATGACACTTCTTCTGCGATGAAAATTAAAACGATTCACCTTAAGGGACTGTCTTAAAAATTCGCTTAATCGCTTCACAATTCGCTTCATTCCTAATAATTTTCACCTCAGATGAAGTGTTATTGTAACACTTACGTGCTACAATAACACTTCATCTAAGGTGAAAATGAAGCGAATTGTGAAGCGAATTTTTGAATCGGTACCTAGTGGTCTGTCTTCATTTCAGCAGTTTTGTTTATATGTTATTACTTTTTCATTTCAGGAATTGGTAACTTCAAAGGTGACCGTGAACTAAAAGGGTACATTGATGAATTTTATATTTTTAACAGAACTTTAGAACAAACAGAGATACAAAATTTACATTCTCATTGCAAAGGACCTAAATCATCACAAATTATACATCTTAACTTTGCTGAAGTGATTGGCAATGAAACAATTGATCAATCCTATCAGGGAAATAATGGACATTTTGTAGGAAAAGTTTTAACAGGTTTAAATGGTACCTGTGGTCCATCAGTAAAAGTAGATAGTGAAAATGGAAATCTTACATCAGAAATATCTGTACGTGGACCAAGTTTCCATAATAAACCAACAGATGCATGTACTCTAGCTATGTGGGTAAAAGTAGAAGATGATAAGGGAAAACATCGATTATTTTATACTTTAGGTGAGTTGAAACACGGTGTTTCTGAGGAGGATTCATAAAATAAGCTTTTACTAGCATTAAAATGGAAACTCAAAGTCATTATTGTTAATTGCTTTATGTATGAAGCCATCATCATATATTAAGCTATTATGAAATAAAAAATTATTTTCTCCGTCGTGATGCTCTGACTTGGGTTGGATCCGCCAATGTGTTTCATTAATGGCCCCAGGGTTTTAAATTACGCAGATTACGGAATTATTATAAAACGTTTTACATATTTAGCGGAAACTTAACAAGTATTAATTAAAGGCCATGTTCAGTCGGCGAATTTATCTCGAAAGCTATTGAATTAAAACGTACAGAAAAGTCTAGAATTTAATGCGATAAACTTCGACGTCAAACATGAAGCGTGTATGAACCCAATAAACGCTGGGCTATTTCAAGCCCCTAGCCAAACCCTAAAAAACGTTATAACAAAAAAAATACCACAGGTGGTATTTAGGGTTAACTAACGGGTTCAGGGTTCAGACAGGAGTGTTTAAAAAAAAATCCCTGAGTTTCCCTGAGTTTTGGCATCGAAAAAGATACTGTTTTCCTTGAGTCTGATCCAAAATGGATATGTTTTTCCCTGAGTCTAAATATAATGATGCGGGCACACAGCAAAAAAAAACATACTACAATAAAAATGAATACATTGGGGAAAATGATTTCCATGTCTTCATGGTAGAGTCATTTAAAAATTCTGACTGTCAGAAACTAAAAGTTTTTCAGTACTAGGTAAAAAAGTTCCCTGAGTTTTCCCTGAGTTCCTCCTATTTACCCCCATTTTTACCTGATTTTACCTGATTTTACCTGAAAACACACAAAAAACAACACTTTTTCCAGGTTTTCCAGGTTTTCCAGGTAGTCTGTCTGAACCCTGGGGTTATCTGCTATGAGTTATAAGAAAATGAAACTCAAAATTAAATCTTATACTATACTTATACTTGTTTACTTTCAGGTGGTCATTCTATGCATACACATGCGCAGTATGATCTTAGCGTAAATGATGGAGCAATACATTGGATACACCATAATGAATATGACCAGCAAATCTTTAACGTAAAAACTGAACCTATTGTCGTCGGAAGTAAGTATTCAACAACCAGATCCTGATGTTCGAACAACAAATTATACTCTTATTACTAAATCAAACACGAAGGCTTTTTTCAGTCATTGTGAATACAAATCGTTTTATTTCTATCTCAGAAGAAATGTTATTGTGCAAACAAATTAAGCTTAAGCACAGTCTAATCTACGACGGCAACGTGATATTTACCTTTGTGTATATAGGCTACTTGCATTCCATCCTGCAGGATGGAATGCAAGTAGCCTATATGCACAAAGGCTAATACTACGTTGCCATCGTAGATTAGACTGTCGTAGATTAGACTCCCTATTCTTCTGAATGAAGATTGGTAGAAATCAAGGGGATTTATAAAGTGATTTTTTGAGACAATTTCGTACAAGTAACAATGACGATAAATAGTTTTTGAGCAGTGGCTTTATTCTACCATTCATAATCAAGAAAAAAAGTTCTCAGGTCACATGTCATGTTCACTGACCAAATAGGCTGTTTGACCGCCTTTTTGGACAAGCTTCAACCAAAAATATTTATGCGAGTAAAATATTCTTGACTATAAAATGTGATATATGAAAACAAATAGAAAAAGATTCACAAGAACAAGCTCTTTTTATATGGATCAACCACTTTGTGAATCACTTAATAAACTCTGAGAGCATTTATTTAGCAGCCTAACTAACTAACCAATCTATTGTTGGATGGAAAACCTAAATTATTCTTTACAAGGACTGGGACTACAGCAGTTATCACAACTGAAACTACTTCTAGTTCAATTTATAGGGATTTAACTAGAAAGTCTTTCAGGTCCAAACACAAAGAACTCATAGCTTTTGATTCCAATCACTTTTAGATGAATGGACTCATATAGCTGTCACTTACGACTCCACAAAAGAAATAGCAGTCATTTACGTCAATGGTGATATAAAAGAAGGAGCGAATGGTGCTGGAGCTTTATCAGAAGATTGGGATGGTAAAGCTGCATTTGGAAGACATGATGGCAAACCTGAAACTTTTGATCATTTCGATGAAATTGACATGTACGACAGGGAATTATCGCCACTTGAAATAAGACAAATGTTTATGAAATGCAGTGATATTCTACCGTACGGTAAGCTAGAGTAGGGTTTAGCTATAAATATTGAGATAAAGAATGAGCATATATAGTTTTGCTTTCATATATCTATACGTTTTGTTTCACAAGCACAACTGACTAAAATATCGTGAGAAAATAAGCACTATGATAGCACCAGCCCTTCATATGAGTTGGCAAACATCAGCTTGCTGAGTCTTGTTTCACGGCATAATCAGAATGTTACTTTTACGCCTGTCTCTTAGTTTTTACAAGCATCTCTTTATCAGATGTTAAAGAGCACTATCGACCTAAGACAGCAATCTCTTTCATTGAAAGGAGAAAATACCTTAAACCTCAAGTATCCTGTTTAGGTATGCGGAGTGATATTCCAGAAGATTCGATTGTCAAATATAACAGACTGGTCAATATGAAACATAATAGAATAAAGAGAGGTAATATTTACTAAATTTACAATATTGTCTCTGTCTCCCCACAGCCTACTTTTGACAAGCAATTTATTCTTCCTTTGTGCCGGCAAGTTGATATCTTTTTTAGATAACCAAAGAAACTTAACGATCGTGAGAAAAAAGGAAAGAAAATTATGAAAATGGAATAGGACGGTGACTTTGAAGGAAAATCTGTCTAAGTTGCATAATTAACTGGCTATATAGTATAAAAATGTTGCACGAAATCGACATAGACCCCCACTTAAAATAACATTTTGAGAAATTGAGTTACAATACAATACATTAGAAATGTTTTGGTTTTTAGACACAGAAAACCAAGCCCAGCTAATTTACATGACGTTTGATCGAATCGCTGGCGACAAGGTTTTCGATGACTCTGGGTATGGAAACCATGGAGGTCTATTAGGTTTATCAAAATTAGCAAGAGATGCAGGAAAATGTGGTCATGGTTTGAGATTTCAAGGAGGTAAAAGGTTTTCTTCAGTATGTTTATGGAATACATCCCGTAGTTCGACTTTGCACTGTACGGAAATCGGTATAATCCTTTTCGGATTACATATGATTATGTGACATTAAGAGAAAATCTGTTCCATATATTACATACAAAAGTATGCACAAAGAAACTTCTTCTGTATGAAAATGCAATGCGGTGAAGCGAATTTATAAAGAGAATCTTTGAGACGATTCCTAAGGGACCGTCTCAAAAATTCGCTTAAATCCGCTTCACAATTCGCTTCATTTTCACCTTAGATGAAGTGTTATTGTAACACGTAAGTGTTAC
>JAUCNQ010123350.1:0-10438 GCA_032352715.1 Bougainvillia muscus
CGGAAAAATTTAACCAATCACAGAAGCCATGACAGCTCATTTCGCCTATAGAAAGTCTTCATGTAAACGAGTTCTAATTCGCTTACTAATTTGTGAAAAGAATTAAAGCGAATATTTTAGACGAAAACTCTACTAGAACAAGTGTGGTAATACATTTTCTGAAAAAATCTGCGCTAGCTCAGAAGTCATCCAAGAGTACCGGAAATGAAAAACATAACTCTAATATAAAAACAGTCAGAATTGTCAATAAATTATATCTCGCTTTTATAAATGTTATATTTAGACATAAGCATTGGCGAAAGATCGATATCTCATTCAGTGCCGAAGATGTAAGTGGTTAAGAACAGAATTCAAACAATGATTCGTTATCACAGCGGCTTGCTGCACTGAATGTATTAAAGGTTGACAACAACCTATTTTCAGCTAAGGAGAAATTCACTTCTCCTTAGATAAAAATTAATGAAAATTAACTTTTTATCTTAATAAGTTATAGATTTATAAAAGACCGGCCATGAAATTCGCATCGCAAATCGTAAAGTTTCATCACATAAGAAGTGTCATTGTGCATACTAGTATGCACAAAGACACTTCTTCTGAATGAAAATTGATACGAATTTCTATACTAACGTTGCGGACTACAGACCCTACGATCATTCAGAAATCTCTAGTCATACTTATTCGTATTACTGCTGCCTGACGCTTTCTCAATAATCATTTCAGCAATTCCAAAGAAGTATACCATCTGAGCTATACCAAATAGTGGTGCAACCACAACCATACGTGGCACAGCACCTTTAAAAAAAGCAGAGATGCCTTCATTTCTATATATTTTTGAAGCTGTATCACGAAATCCATTATATGCAGGTTCACCTTCCATACGTTTGAGAACTTGAAGTCTTGTTTTGATAACATCTAATGGTGTGACTGCACCAGCACTTACCATACCAGCTAGTAAACCACATACAAGCGAATGAGCTGGGTGAGGTTTTTTACCGTCAGGTCCATAACCCTATAAGAAAGATATGGTAAAAAATATTAATGCTTTTAAAAAAAAAGGATTGAGTTGAAATTGAGAAAACTCGTGCAAACATTCCGTAACTCTAGTCGTTACGAATGCAGAATTAAAAAAAAGTCCCAGAAACTTATAAGTAAAAACTGAGAAATAAACAAAGTTAAAATATTACTAGAAACATATTAAGTACATTTGCGACGACGCAATAAAATTTACCGGTGTCTTGTGAGTCATCTCAAAAAATTATAATCATCATTTTCACTTCAATAACTTCACTCTACGCTGCCGTAATCCGTCAGAAGTTTGGCGTGGCGAGAGTTGATTTATAATGTTAAAACTCTATCTTCCAATGTACACGTGTTCGTTACTATTTGTTACTATCCGAAAACTTACTTTAGAATTTAAGAACGCAAAACCAGGGAAATATAACATCGAGAACGGCACATCTCTAGAAGAAAATAACAATTTATTACCAATAACAAGTAACAGGAAACATTTTTATACCATATTAAGCGTCTTTGTGCATACTTTGTATACAAAAAGGCACTTCTTCTGACAGAAAATTGATACGAAAAAACGGAAAAAATATTTTGTATATAATGGCTCTGGCTCGTCCGCCAAGGAGAAATATCCCACGTGATAAAAAAATTATATTTCGTTGATAAAAAAATAATTTATCAAGGTTAAAACAAGGAAATATATTTTGAAACTCTCATATATTTCACGCTGACGTCATATTTCATTTCGTTTTAATAATTTGACGTCATATGTTCTGTTCAGCATTTAGTTCATTGCGATTGTAGTTACCATAAATCGCGAAGAAACATTTAATGTTTAAAAGACAATAAAAAATGAAGTCCGAAGAATATTTTAAAAAGAATTTGGTTAAAAACAAACGATCTGTTCTGAAGGTAAGAATAACCTTCAGCTATAGTTTTCATACTCTGATCGCCACCAAAGAGATTAAAATGTTATTCGAAAGAGTGAAGCTCTTTATACCTAAGGGTTTGTCTCAAAAATTCGCTTTAATTCGCTCCACAAAAAGACGATTCTCAAATTCATCAGTTTGTTTGTTTGCGTCTTGTTTACCCATTAAAAAACGTACAGAATTCGGCTTCAAAGTTAAAAATATCAAGAATAATTTTATTTCATCTTACCTGCCACTTGAGACTTGATTATCCCCAAAGTAACAGTGTTTTGTATAGAGGCAATCAAGTTTATTCAGAAATTTGTCTGCCATGTGATGTCATAGTGCTAATCATTTATAACACTTCATCTGAGATGGAAATTGACAGGAATTAAGGGAATTTTTGAGACGAACCCAAATTCCTTTGTGTACAGCTTGGTGAAAATAAGAGGATGAATTCAACTTTGGCAATTTCTATCATGTTATTTGCATAGTTTCAAACCGAGAGAATAGATTCACATATTTTAACAGGAGGTATGAATCGATCGAGTTTTAGAGCCGTTATTTAGTTCGTCGGTGGCCACTGAGGGTAAAATTCATAAATTGTATCAGTGTCCTTGTCCAAACTAATGAATGTACGAACAAAGAACCTTCCACTGATTTGCTGAAACAAAGTTTTGAGATAGGCTCTTATCGTTTTCTTTTCATCTCAGAAGAAGTGTCGTGGAACACAGGCATGCAATAAAGACACTTTTTCTGAGTTAAAATTGATAATAATGAAGTTTGCTTTACAAAGCGAATTTTGGGACGGGTATACTTAGCAGAATAGCAGAAATTTTAACCATATTTATTTGTGTGGTTTATTTTAGGTTATG
The DNA here is from genome assembly GCA_032352715.1 of Bougainvillia muscus. Classification (NCBI taxonomy): domain Eukaryota; kingdom Metazoa; phylum Cnidaria; class Hydrozoa; order Anthoathecata; family Bougainvilliidae; genus Bougainvillia; species Bougainvillia muscus. The sequence goes on from JAUCNQ010123350.1 coordinate 2,795, forward strand.
CCTTCAATCTGTGGAACAGAACTTTCAAGAAATTATTCAAAAAGATTATGTTTATTACAAAAACAAAAAACATTTAGTAAACAAAAAAATAAAGGGATTGATCCTCAAGAATTATTCCAAAAATTACTGTATTGTAAACTCAAGGGAAAAACAGATGATGACAAAGAAAATGTCATTAAGAATAGAAAACGATGTAATACATTAGCCCGTAATAATAATGATGACGATATATCGTCATCATTATTTTTACGGTCTAATGTATTTTCGAATCTTAATAAACTGGTTCGATTCAAAAGTACACCTGTAGGCTCAGATAACGAAGATGAAGTATCTACTCAACGGTGTACAACTCCTATAGTAGTTGAAACAAATGTATCCGCAAAAATATTACAAAATTCAACAAAAATAAATGAAATAAAGGCATGCGTAGAAGATAAAGAGATCAAGTCACGTAATGTCCTATCAACCTATACTGATCTTGTCGTAGATACAAATTCAAAATTAAACGGTCTAACAACAACAAACCACAATGTTATCGATTCATTGACTGAAAGAAACATTAATGTTGCCCGTTCAATGCTTGATAGTCGATCTGAAAATTCTCAGTCTGAGTCTATAGATATCCAAAAAAATTCATTGGAACCTACAAAAATATATTTTGAAAATGATGATGACTACAAGTCAAAAACAAACACATTAAATTTGAACAATTCACCTCCCTTTAATAGTATTGTCTCAGTTAGTAAAGTTAATGCTGATGTCGCAAAATCTGATGTCATCACGCACACCACTTCGTTACATGTTCCAAAGGATATCAACATCGTTGCATCAGAAGAATTGAAAACTTGCTCTTCAAAGTTCATTCCAGGTAAAAATACTGTTTCAAGCCAACAGAATGATTGTATACAAAAACAACCCAATCCTAATATTTCATCATTTGAACGAAACAAATTTAAACAAGAAAGGATTGATGATGACAAAACTTATAAAACCAACTACAGCGATATCACCATATGTAAAGATAATACGCAAATGGAGATAGATAGTCATAATATTGACAGCTTGGTAGAAAACATGGAAATTGGACATATCAATCCATTTTATCAATCTCTTCGTAGTTCACAATTACAAAACGAATTTCTAACAAGTAATCTTCAAAACATTTATGATGATATTGAAATGATTGAAGTTAATAAAAACATTTATGAGAAACATCTACTCTTTAATCATGATGATGCTGATGATGCTGATGATGTTGATATGGTAGACCTTTCTGATGACTACTTTAAAAATATAATTATATTTGATGTTCACCTACCCACTGATATTATCATGATAGATGAAATATATACAAAGTAAATAAAATATCAGTTAATGTTATTATTATTCTCGACTTGAAACGATTGTAAAATCGTACCGTTTTGACCCAAGAGTCTTAAGCAAATAAAACAAAAAAAAATGCAAAAAGCGCTTTTTCTCGAGGGATCGTATCTATAAGTTGTACAATTCACAAATCGTTTCATTTTCATCTCAGATGAAGTGTCATTGTGAATAGAAAGTATACGCAAAGACAATTCTTATGAATTAAAATTAATAGGAAAGAAAAATCAATTGTTCAGTAAGTTACAAAATAACATAAATATGTGCCAGTTATAGAAAATAGTACGCTCCGATATTAATACAAGACAGAGCACAACATAAAAATCGGCATGAAATGGAACAGATTTTCTCTAAACGTCAAATTATCATTTGGAGATTTTCTCTACACGTCAAATAATCATAGTAATCCGAAACGAATGATCTCGAATTTCACGCAGCGGTCATGAATGTACTCATCCATCTTGTAGATGGAAGAATAAATTATCTCTTTCCAAGAAGATGCGTCCTAAGTTCCGTTTTGTATTCCGAAAAACTTTCCAGACACCTTATGCCTAGAGTCAAATCATTGTAATGTTTTACCCCCATGAATGCAAAGGATGATCTGGAGTTTTCCAAACGAATTTCTGGTAATTTCAACAAACGACATTTGTTCCGTGTATCTCTAATGTTTTGCAATAATTCAAAATAATTTTCAAAGTTCTTGCAGAAAGGTAAAGTCTTAAGTCCGCAAAGTTGTCGAATTTTAACAAAACAATAAAAGAAAACTAAGAACATTTTAACTCATACAGCATCGGAGGTGTAAGTGTTTACCAAACATTGTTTGATTTCTGCTACAGAAGTAGCAGAAATCAAACAATGATTCGTAATCACAACAGTCAGTTTACGGCACTAAAAGGGTTAACGATAGACGTCAGTTCTTTCTAAGTGGCGTTAAGTGTTTTGATTAAGTTGTTTTACGTAACAGACCTTTAGACAAGGTCATCTTCTCATGTTAAATAATATATTGCTAGAATTTGTTTACTACCACGATTCTTGACAGAAAATAAGAACATCTCGTCACTTCAGTTGTGTTAAAGGGACAGTATCGCAAATCGTACCATTTTTTTAAAAATGTAAATTGACATGGATTTCAATACAAATTTCCCCTAAACTATGATTATCAAATTTTGTTAAAAGAAGTAAAATTAAGTTAACGATTCCATTCATTTACATCATGAATTTAGAACTCGTGGTATAAGAAGGGACTGCCCACAAAATTCATATGGAAATTCATATCAATTTTCAATTAGAATTTAGTACGCAGAAAGATACTTCTTCTGTGATGAAAATGGTAGGATTTGCGATACTGCCTTAATAATCTTTGAATGAACCATAACAAGTACTATTACCTTATAATAGTAGCACCAAGTCCTTTGTATACTCCACCAATTCCTTTCTGTTTGATAAGACTCATTGCTACTTTAGTTGCGCTTTGACCACCTAAACTTCCACCAGCAGCATCTAAATTAAGAAACATTTATAGAAAACAACACTGATTAAGGGACCGTCCACAAAATTCGTATCGTAATACGAACCATTTTCATCACAGAAGAAGTGTTTCGGTGCATACTAAGTGTGCACAATAACACTTCTTCTGTACGAAAATTGATACGAATTTCCATACGAATTTTGTGGACGCGCCGTAAATACTAGGGAATCTGGCCGTCAGAAATCACCGATTTTTTAAATTTGAACACTGGATTTTTTAGGAAATGTTTTGTACTGTTGTTTTACTCTAGCTTTCTATATTTAGGTAGTCAGTCATATTGCATCCAATAGGTGAAAAAACTTACTTCGTCCAGAAACTTGCATTTGAATCTTTAAAAACTCCATAGGAGTAGTGATGACCACCTAAGGGAAAGAGGAGTAAGGACATGAACACGATTTAAATAACATCAAAACAACGTCACTTCAGGTCCACCAAGCACGTCTTATAAACAGAAAAGAAATAATAAAGGAATTTATGTAAAAAAAAGTTCACTTCTCCTGCGCTACAAAACTTGATAAAGAATAAACTTGAGCATGTATAATAATTTTAGATTTTCACTGAAATTAGCTTGTTCAAAACAAGAGCCACCAGAAAGAAATTTACTAAAGTTCGAATGTATGGTCCTTCGCACGAACAGTTTAAATGATGCAGTAGTTCAAATGGACCCATTTAAAAACAGTATCATGAAATGCACAAAGAGATAATGATGAAACAATTTGAATGAAAAAACAACACAAAATTAAACCTGACACAAACCAGCAGTGGCGCCTGCTAATGTTTCATAACGGATTGGTAAAAGGGATCTGAAAAAGAGAAATAAGCAAAATTTAATTACATGAACTATACCACATCAAACAAAGACGCCCGTTTCCCGTCACTGCATGAAATGTTATGTTATCCATTAGCAATTCTATCAAGCAACCTGCTGAAAACTGGAGTAACAGGTTGAATGATAAAATCCTAAATTAAGGACAACATAAATTTTTATGCAGTTGTTTTATGTAGTTTTTTCCCTAAGATGGATATCATTTATACACAGATTTTGAATGCACTAGGACACTTCCACAAAATTTATATCGCAAATCGTACCATTTTCATCACATAAAGAGTTAGTATGCACAAAAACATTTCATTCTGTATGAAAATTACGAATCTATCCCTAATACACTTTCCACAAGGTAGAAATCTCATACTTGTTGAAGAATTATGAATCCGCTTCATTTTCAACAAATTTTAAGAAGAAGTTTCCCTTGTGCATACAGTACTTTGAATGCACTATTTATACACTTCTTCTGAGATGAGAATGAATCAATAAGTGAAACCAAATAAAATGAATTTTACAGACTAGAGTATCCCATAATTTCAAATCCGGGGACACATGATTATAATAATTATTATTGGTAGATACAATACCTCCAGTGAATGGTAATATACATACCCTTGTCTAGCACCGAACATTTGTCTTGCTTGATCGTTTACAGCCAATTTGATAGCTTTTTCGGGGTTTACAAGCACCAAATTAATACCAAGTCCTAAAACAATGCGAAATATTTATTTTTATTTTAGTACTATAAAACCCTGTTTTACTTGAGATAGTCAAAGCTAAATCTTAAGGCCAATTCACATATCAGAAAATCTCAGCAAATGACAATTGATCACCTGTTGTTCCTATGGAATATATTTTGAAATAGTACAATTTAGAACAACAAACGATTATTATATTAGGGACCGTCCACAAAATTCGTATCGTATTACGATCCATTTTTATCACAGGAGAAGTGTTTTTGTGCATACTAAGCATGCAAAAACACACTCCTTCTGTATGAAAATTGATAGGAATTAATACAAATTTCCATACGAATTCTGTGGACGGTCCCTTATTTACTAATATTTACATAATAAAATTTTCATAATAAAATTTTCATAATAAAATTTTCATAATAAAATTTTCATAATAAAATTTGGTGTGGAAATAACCCAAAAGTAACAGATTTAAAAAAGTCCAAAACGAGAAATACCAAAGTCCAAAAATTTGTTCCCAAATTCGCTTCATTCCTGCCAATTTTCAACTCAGATGAAGTGTTATTGTGCATACTTTGTATGCACAATAACACTTCATCTGAGGTGAAAATGAAGCGATTTGTGAAGCGAATTTAAGCGAATTTTTGAGACGAACCCTTAAAAAATAAACAAGTGGTTCATCATAATTCAAGGGGTAGGGTCTGATTGTTGAACATTTTATTATGGTCTGACACTTAATGATTACCCTTGTATAAACCACGAACACCTTCAGTTCTTGCAACAAGATACATACAGTGAAATCTGAAAGATAAGATTAAAAACAAATATCTAACATGATACCTAATGGACCAACTACAAACTTTGTATCACAAATCACACCATTTTCATAACAGAAGAAGTGCCTTCGTACATAGTAAGTAGGTACAAAGACACTCCTTCTGAATGAAAATTGATACGAATTTCAATATGAATTTTGTGGACGGTCACTAACTCATGTAGCAGTTACTATCTCTGATATTTTTGGTACTGGTATTAAAGGAAAGAAACCCTAGTAGCTACGGCGACATTAAGGCCATCATGAACTCGAAAACGCAGTGGCATGACACTAAAGTGCCACAATCGGTTGCAATTGCATAGTGCTCTGTCTAATATTGTTTTAGTCTGCAAGTTACGATCCATGTGTTTGTGGTTGTAACTACGGTTTACTGCATAAAAATTGATGTTATCCATTAATTTTATCAACCAACCTGAAGAAATCTTGAGTTTAACCTTGAGATTGCTTAATAAAATCTTTAAAGGAAAAGATCAATTCCAAATTCTTTTACAGTTACGATCCAGCATTGAAATTAAAGCTCAGTTTTATAATTCCAGTGTTTTATGACTACAAATAAAACCGCTTTATGTTAGCCAAAATAATTATGCTGTAGCCTCAGGGACCGTCTCAAAAATTCGCTTCAAATTCGCTTAGCAGTTGGCTTCATTTTCATCTTAGATGAAGTGTTATTGTAACACTGTGTTACAATAACACTTCATCTAAGATGAAAATATAGCGAACTGCTAAGCGAATATGAAGCGAATTTCAAGCGAATTTTTGAAACGGTCCCTCAGTACAATGGAAGAGTTATACCTGAACTACATGTCTAGCTGTTCAGAAAGAGCTTTCATTCTTGAGAAGCTTACCAAAAAATGATTTAAAAATATCTTTACATTTGCATTCAGGGACCGTTCACAAAATTCGTACGGCAATTGTATAGAACTTGTATGAAAATTCGTATCAATCTTTGTGCATACTTATTAATTCACAAAGATACTTCTTCTATGATGAAAATGGTTTGATTTGCTATACGAATTTATTGGACGGTCCCTAAGAGATCTCTGTGTCTTTTTAACAGTTTTTTTACATACACATTTTTATAGAGTTTGGTTACTTCACCGCCGGCTTTAGAAACAGTTCTTTGATCTTGAAGTCGTGTTTTTGCCAGATCCAATGGAAAGATACAGCATGTTCCTACAGAACCAGCAATAGCACCATTCATAAGTTTGGCAACAAAGCTAAAGAAATGTAAATGTTTAAAATAGAACCTAAAAATAGTACGCTTCACAGAAAAAGGCTTACATCTATCAAAAACAAGTGTAATAATAATAACCATATATATAATAATTAATATTTATAAGTGGCTAGTTTGGAACATCATTAAAGGCCTGTCCACAAAATTCGTATTACATCACAGAAGAAGTGTTTTTGTGCATACTAAGAGTATGAACAAAAACAGCTCCTTCTGTATGAAAATGGATATGAATTTCCATACAAATTCTGTGGACGATCCAAGATAGAGGATTGTTTCCATCTGGCCACACTATCAATCAATAACTCAATACATGAGACATATATATATTTTTATAACAAATACTCAAAATCAAAATACAAAGGCACATTGGGCACCAGAAATCTACAAATAGTATAAAACAACACAATTATAGGGCACAGGACATCACTGGAAAACAGTATTTTGTGTTGTATTATGGAATACATGCTGTTGGATTCGTGTATCTTACATGAAAAAAAATGTGTGCATGACATTCACACACAGCAGGAAAACACTGGAATCAAAGCGCTGTATATCAAATGGACCCGCCAAGACTTTTATAAAAACTATCAATCAACCCCATCTTTTACATAAATGGTACGTATAGCCTTTGAATAGCTTTTTCTTTATTTTTTTCTTCTTTTTTCTTCTTTAGGCCTTTCCTGCTGGGATAAATTGTGCTATCATACCCCAAAGCACTGGGGTGTATTAGATAGGGTTTCGGGAATGCTATATCTTCAAGAAGGCTACCATGCAAGTGACCATTAATCAGGTTGTCTAATAACTTGGATGACGTAATGTATTGGTGCACCATGTTTCAATTGCATTCTAATTTAGGCTTATGCTCATGAAGATATCTAATGAAGGGTACGTAAAATGTCCGCGAATATTTCAACCACTCTTTCATAATTTTATTTTGGAGTTGTTGTTGTCCTAATACTTTGTTGGGAATACAATGAGTTTGGCGATTGTGCTAAAAGATGGAATTACCAAGAGCCAGCCAGAGCCTCTCATAAACGACATGTTATATGTGCTCCGCTTTAATGTGGTACACGTCTGTTTGGGGTGTCAACTAGAGATTTTGATAATTTTTTTTATACATGCCTTTACTTAAATTGACATAACTTT
>JAUCNQ010123361.1:0-10437 GCA_032352715.1 Bougainvillia muscus
AAAATTTAACCAATCACAGAAGCCATGACAGTTCATTTCGCCCGCAACGATTTTCCATGTAAATGTGTCCTTAGAGAGAATCTGTAACCTGAATGAGATTATCCATACTATCCCATATTAAACTCTTGTTGTATGTATTATTCTTAATTCTGTTAATCCTATTTGGACTGGACTTTTTTGAATTTCCCAAACCCCAAAGCCTAGTAGGCCCGCCCTCAATAGCTTTCGAACCACTAAAACAATAACTATGAAACTTGGCAAAGTCATATTACTTACCAAGATAAATAATTTGAGCGAAAATTTTTGAGCTTCGTCATTTGTATTTTAAGGACGTCATCACTAATCTTTCAAAAAAACGCAAAAAATGTGTCTCAGAAAAACCGGTATCAAATCAGTTTGAATAAAGATTATTTAGATTGTTGAACTGCAGTTATTTTTCTCAAACAGTATTAATGGGAAGATGAATGGGGTCTAATTTGGTATTCTTCAAGACCATGACTGAGTGTTAGGACCGTTCACAACTTTTCACCTCATATGAAGTGTTATTGTAACACTTAAGTGTTACAATAACACTTCATCTAAGGTGAAAATGAAATTATGTATCAATTTTTATTCCGAATAAGTGTATTGTGCATATTGTTAGTATTCTTCAGCGATGAAGATGCCACAATTTGCGATACGAATGTCCTTAGCCGAACTCTATATGATAATTTATATTTAGAATGGAGCTGTTTTGACAAAGTGTGTTATACCACCAATGGTGGTGTAGTAGAATGGAAATTGAATGTTTCATCTGCGGAAACACTTACTTCTTTTAAAGTTTTCGCAGATGATTCGAGTAAAAACGTATTAGCAAAGTATGTTAATATTGATGGTCCGGACAAAATTATAACGAACAAAGCAACACAAATGAACATGACTTTTACAAATTCTTCAGTGGTAATTATCTTAAAAATCGATCCATTATTGCTAACAAATAGATCTATTATTTATATGCAGTTAACAATGTCAAATGGATTTGATCTGCTTAACAAACAAATACAGATAACTAATAGAAATGGTAAGGAACCGGTTTTAAAAATTCGCTTTCGAACTTCGCTTCATTTATATTAATTTTAATCTCAGAAGAAGAGTCATTGTGTATACTTTGTACGCACAATGACCCTTCTTCTGAGATGAAAATAAAACGATTTGTGAAGCAATTTAACTGGAATTTTTTATTTGAACTTTAACCCTATTTGAACCGGTCTTTTTTTGGTCTCAAAACATCCGGGGCGGGGGGACACAGTACCAACCTCTAGAATATGTGTTAATTTTATGCTAACGTCATACATCTTGGCGCAGTGGTACAACATCACAAGTCCGCCAATTAGTAGTCGTCGTTTTAATTCTAACGTCATTGTGTCGGCGATGACATCATAATTTGGGTTTTCTCCTAGAATTTCGGTGATTTTCTCAAACTAATGCCCATGGAGCAAACAGAAGCACTGAGAAGTTAAATTATCACTGTTTGCCACGAGATAGGTGTAATATATTCAAAAATAATCTTCTTGCGTCTTTATTGGCCGATTAAAAACGAGTTTAAAAATAATTATTCGAAATTTCTTTGTCTAATTGTGTTGCCAATAAATAAATGTTAAAAGTCACCAAAGGGCATCTTTTAATATTGTATAGAACAAAAGTTATATATAAACAAAATTTCACGTTTGTGCCCCCCCCCCCCCCCCCCAAGTCCAAATAGGGTTAAAGGGACCGTAAGATATTAATGCATTCAGATGGGAGTAACTGATGACCTTGCGTCCTCCATTTTACCGCTGCGATATATATGCATTTACATTAGTAAAGATAGTAAAACAGAAAGGTTATAATTTTAATTGCTTAACTCATTCAGCAAACGGCAGTCTCGAACCTAGGGCATTTTGTATCTTTATCCAAAGAATCAGAAAGATACAAAATGCCCTGAGATCGAGGTTGCCGCAAATGGCTGTACAATCATTGTTTAATTTCTTGTACTACTGTAGCAGAAATGAAACAATGATTCGTTATCCCAGTGGCATTCGGCACATGATCCGAATGTTCTTCCTGCAGAAACTTCAATGTTATACATATTAAAAATGTTAGTTGTCAAAACTATGATAAGATGTGTTGTCACTGCATTTCAAATAATGTTACTGCACAAAATCCTACTGCATCCGGCCCTTTATACAGTCCTTCTACTCCTGTATTCAGTCCGTATACGTTGGTACTAAGACAGAATGCTAGCATTCTGTCTTGATACGGACGAATACGGACTGAAAAAAGTACGGATACAGTTGGATTTCGTACAGTGTGATAAGTTAAGAAATTTATTAAGCAAACTACTGAATTGTGGAGTAGTAAAATCGTAAAGTAGTAAAAGCGTAACACGACTAAATTCGCTTCACAATTCGCTTCATTTTCACCTTAGATGAAGTGTTATTGTAACACTCACGTGTTACAATAACACTTCATCTGAGGTGAAAACTATTAGGAATGAAGCGAATTGTGAAGCGAAATTAAGGGAATTTTTGAGACGGTTCCTAACACAACTTTTTAACACAACGTGTTTTCAATATTTTGTTTAGGAAATACGACTGCTGTACCCCAACCTGTTACAACTACTTCTCAACCAACAACTCTAATAACAGTCAATCCAAATACAACCATACCCCATAAAGGTAAGCTACCGTCCACAAAACTCGTATCAAAAATTATACTATTTCGTCACAGAAGAAGTGTCGTTGTAGATACTAAATATGCACAAAGACACTCCTTCTATATGATTTTATTAAGGTCACTCGTTCTTAATTGGGTAAACATTAAGCTATTAAAAAACTTTAAGAAATTAAGTTTTCCGCCATCATGCTCTGACTAGGACTTGATCAGCTACCCAACTTTAATTAAATACAAAATCTGTAAAAAAAACACTATAAACCACTAATAATAACTCTTCCTGTGAAATAAGTACTCCCTTTATAAAATGTAAGGGATTCATCTTTTCGAATGAAGCTAAGCTGTTACAGTGCATTCGAACTTTCGAATTTGTTTGAAAATATCACTGAGTTGTGTTACCTAATTTCAAGGATCTGCAATATTTCTCTAATTTTTTCATTTTTAAACAAGGAGCCTATTAGCTAAAGAAGTTGAAAAACTCTCACCCTATACACAGGCAGCCTCAGAACGTGCTTTTACCTAGTCACAGCCGTCTAATGGATACTCAAAGTCATTAATTTTAATTACATTATGTATGACGCTGGGTCTCTAAAGACCCAGCGTCATCCCTAATGTTATTAAGAATTAAAAGTAATTATGCACCATGGTGTTGCTCTGACTAGGACTGGATCCGCCACTGCTATACTGGGAATTAGTGATACTAAAAAACGTCTAATTAATGAATCAATGTATCACGAGCCAATAAGGATTTATCAAAATATTTCATACCTACAGTATTTATTGAACGTCTACAGTCAGGATTCGGAATTGAATCTTTTTTGTCATTAATAAATCCATAACGCTGCAACGCTACCCTAGCCTCCAATTCTAAGCAGGGTTCAGATTCGCCTTATAAGTAGGCCGGTGTTCTGGTTAGGTTAAAAAAAAACTGATAGGTAGGGGAGTCATGACTTTACTTTGGGAGTAATTAGTAACAAGTGACAAGTGACTGTCATGAGTCAAAATTGAATGGTAAATATTGACTGGAGAGTCATTATTTACTATTTGTAAATGAAGGCTGGTGAGTGAAAATTTACGGGAGTACTTATTTACTGTGACACCAGATTTGTCAATATTGGCTTAAAACATTTGGAACCTTCATGTGCTTCCTCTGTGAAACAAATACTGAATTAGGCACCAACTACAAATTTCGTATCCCAAAGTGTACCATTGTTTTTAAAATAGAAGAAGTGGCTTCGTATTAAGCACGAAGACACTTCTGCTGAATGGAAGTTGATGCGAACTTATATACGAACGTTTTGGCGGGGCCCTACGAGATCAATAACTTAGACAGCACCTAGGTAATGTTTGGTCCACAAAATTCTCCGATTCCAAAAATAAATTTTGAAACTTTCTATCGAATATCGGATGGATTTGGCAAAAAACGTTTTAAAATACGCCGTGTGTAATAGGATTTAGGAGTTTTGTATCTTTTTTGGACGAGATAAAATAAAGTTTCTTTTATTCTTTTCAGATACTAGAAACAATTTTAGTGGTTACTATAAAGCAGGAGTCATTGGGTCAGTCTTTTTTCTACTTGTTGTTATAATTGTTATTATCTACACACAAAAGGATACAATAAAAAGACGATGGAATCAGTGGTGGATTATACATAATTGATATTCATAAAATGACGTTGGTCAGGAGTCATAAAATGACTTCTGAAAGGAAAAGCACTGCACAAAATCCAGCTGTATCCGGACCTTTATACAGTCCGTCTACTCCCGTATTCAGTCCGTATACGAATGCTCGCATTCTGTCATAATGCGGACGAATACGGACTGAAAATAAGTCCGGATACAGTTGGATTTTATGTAGTGAAGCTTTAGGTGAAAAAGAATGTTACACTGATTGAAAATCAATATTAGGGAGCTTAAGCACAGTCTAATCTACGACGGCAACGTAAGATTTACCTTTGTGTATATAGGCTACTTGCATTCCATCCTGCAGGATGGAATGCAAGTAGCCTATATGCACAAAGGCTAATTCTACGTTGCCGTGGTAGATTTGACTGTGCTTAAGCTCCCTATTTTCGCAATTATCAGACGCGGATTTAATAAGAATATCTCCGTAAATGTAGAATAAAAGTCGCTAATTACTGATTGCTTACCATATGGCGATGGTCTTAAGAGACCATCACCATACATTAATTTATTAAGAATTAAGGGCTTCAGTTATCTATCGTAATACACTGACTAGGGCTGCATCAGTCATCGAGCCTCTTGTAGTGACGTTATTACAAATTGCGACGTTACACCTCTTTTGCTTTTTATTCGGTAAAAATCGGTCAATTTTTCTGAAGTTTGCCAAAATAAAAGTAAAGAGGTGTGCTAAATGAAAAACGCTGATTTTGTTCTCGATATTATGTTCCGTTGATAAAATTTTGGAAAACACTAGCCTGCCTCGGGCGGTTTAGCTAATTCAGTGCCAAAGATGTTAATACATTATGAATTTAATCCGTTATCACAGCTGCTTGCGGCACTGATGGGCCAGTGTTTGAAATTTGGACATCTACAGGTCGGTGTAATGTTAACTATTTTATCAACCAACCTGTCGAAATCGGCAGTTTTAATTGGATATTTCTGGTTTGGTTAAATGGTAAATTCTTTACCAGAGCACAGTCAGAGTCGAACATGCTTTCCAAGGAAGTCCAAGGATTTCTCACATACCTACCTAAAACACGTTTTATGCTAGTCAAAGCAATAAAATGGAAAACAACATTCGTTACTTTTTAATAAATAAACAAATGATCATTAGCCTTTTAAAAGGCCAACGATCATTTATTAACAATTAAAAATTAATTAGTTTAAGTCTCCATCTTTGTGCTTGCTGACTAGATTTAAATCCGATACCCCAGTTAACACAGGACCAAAATTGACGTCCTAATGACGTCTCTGCGACGCCGCGACGTCGTTGAGACGTTAAGATTGAAATTGTGTTTGCGAGGACTTGGTTTTTATTACTTAATCTTTGATGATAGTATCTTAAGACTCATAAACCATACATAAAGCAACCCAGAAGCAGGCAAAGTTTTATACAAGACGTCTAAATGACGTCTTCACGACATCGGGACGTTTTTAAGACATCTATAAGACTTTTATATTGCTTGTTGCCGGCTGGGAAGGCTGCTAGTTACGAACGTTATACTGTGACTAGGACAACGCCCTTTATTGTTGTTATTTATTGTTTATAATAATAATATAAATCCGACATTTTTACATAGTATTTGTATCGAACAGTTTTGCAGTTATTATACAGCATCAAAATCCGAATAACAAGTTTCTCATTACGTATGATTTAACATTTAGAGACAATCTTTTCCCGATTGTATATTATGCGAAACTGATTATTCCGATTTTAATCCAGTGATTATAATTATTATTTATATTATTTATACTTCCTAGTATACACAAGTTCAAAAATGATGTCCTTACAACTTTATTATCACTCGTACACTGTATTGTTGACTAGGTTATTTATCCAATGAGACTTTGAATCATAGTATGCAATGGTATCTCTGTTAGTCAGGATTTTAAATTGGAACGGAAATTAATAATTATAATTTTTGACTATAATTAATAACTTAACCATTTAATTCATAATGTTGTTAAATGGTCACAAATACCTTAACAATCCTGCAGCTTATGCTGCAGGATTGTTATAGTATATGTGACCATTTTTAGACACTATGAATTATAGGGTAAAGAATTTTTCTAATACTTTTGCCGTTGAGGTACAAAAATAATTTATTCTGAAATATGCGACTTCTATATAATGTAGATAAGACATCCAGTGGCGGATACAGCCCTAGTCAGAGCAAAACGAAGAAGAGCTAAAAGTTTTAATTCTTAATAGCCTTCTGTATGATGATGGGTCTTAACAGAAAGCTGTTAGAATTAATCACTTTGAGAATGCTTTGAATCTCCATTACAGTGCTGTGACTAGGTCAAACCCTGTGCTGAATCCGCCTCTGACATCATTGATGTTCTAGTGATATATGTCACGTGTGTGTACGAGATTTTCTAAACCTTAATAAAATTAAGAAATTATTGTGTATGTAAATATCACAACCTCAATCCTAGTGCCTCTCAGCTATAAAAACTAGCGGCCTAGAGAACGAGGTTGTATTTAAGAATTATTGTTCCCTTTATTTTTAACCCTTTATTGTAATTTACCTAAAAAATGGTCATACCAATATAAACAATTCCGCACAGTTTTTGCTGCAAGATTCTTTAAGCGTGACCATTTTAGTGAATATGGTACATTTAAAGGTTAAAATTTTCTAAAACGAAAGAGAAACACGCACTTTGTAAAACGAGCAGTGATTAATTTTGTTTAACCTTTTGGTAAAATGAACAAATAAAAATAAAAAAATGGGTATAAAAAGTTGCCCACTTTTATTTCTTCTAACATCTTTGATGTTACATTTTGTCAAACAGGGTAACCTTGTTAAGAGACAAAAATTAAGTAACTGGTAATATGTGTAATAGTCATTTACTTTACATGGCAGAGGGGGAAATTCCCACCCCATCATAAACATATGAGCATGGCATCTGTACTGACAGTAAGTGTCGCAAAATAGCCAGTAAGTGTCGCAAAATCGCCATTAAATGTCCCAACATCAACAGTAAGTGTCATAAAATGGAATTTTTGAAAAATATACTTTATTCAACAGTATTTTTGAAATCGCCAATAAATGTCGCCAAACTGTATTACAATTTTGAACTATTAGCATGATTGAAATTGTTGTGTGTTGTCTAATATTATGTTTTTACGTGCTATAAACCAAAAAATAACGTCATCGTGACGCCATACATGTCATCATTTTTGCGTTCTATGAGTTTCGTCCATGTTCACAAAAGATTTAAATCGTGGTATTATGGCATAGGCAGTTTTCAGGCTGTTTGTGTCTTATATGAGCAACTTTTTTATTGTTGTCCTATCACTTGTTTTGGTCAACATTACTTCAATCTTGTTACTAACGGTTTATGTTTTACAGCGAGAAGAAAATAGGGTGATCCGATTAGGTTATTATTGCTAAAATCACTTATTTCCCTTCCCATAACAATCCACCGATGGTTCTATTGTAGTATTAAGTATTTCATGATTTATTTCAACAGTTTTATTCACAATTCACATCCTCCGAAAATAATTGTTTTATTATTCCTTCAGACTGTTCCATTGATGTTATAATTTTTAAAAAACGTTTTTTTAAAAGACGTTATAAATGTTTCATTAGAAGTTTTTAGTGACTCCATTGAAGTGTTAATTGTTTCATCAGTTTGCGTAGATACAGTTTTAAAATTTAATGCGTTACATTCCTGTGAAGAGATTTTACGCTCGTCACGGTTTATGATTCTGTCGCGTTCTGACAGCAACAATAACAAACTATCGACTGTTTTTTGTTTACTTTCGAGTTCTTTTTGAAGGAACCTAATCTGTACAAGCAAAAAACTTTATAGGGTTAACAATTTTATCGAAAAACCTGATGAAATCCGGAGTTTTACGCAAGATTTCTGAGGGTTGTTTTCATAAAATCTTAACCCTATTAGGCCTAGAGTATAATTGGGGCTGTTCAGGACTAGGGGGGGGATCCGCACATTATTAAGTCGGTGACGTCATAATGTGTACTTTGATTAAATTCCGATAAAATCCAATGCGATTGAGTTTTTAAGGTTCTGTTTCTGCCACAGTGTGTAATAGTAATGTACCTTACAAAATATTGGGTATATAACCACCGGATTGCCGGGAAAATTCCGGAAATATTACCGGATTTTCCGCAAAATACCGGAAAAAGAAGAAAAACGGAAAAATCGGGGAAATCGTCGGAAAAATCGGAAAATTCCGATATAATCTGAAAGATTTTCTTAAATACTACAACTGTGCAAAGTTTCAATTGAAATAAGGTATCCAGTAAAAAGATATTACCATTTGTTCATATTGTTATTTTATAGGGATTTGACTGTAATTTTATGGGTGGTTTCGACTAATAGCCAATAACTTCTAAATTCAACATGGAAATTCAATAAAAATTTATGGAAATATGGGAAAGGAAATTACATTAAATGTGACCGAGGTTCAATATCTAGTTTTGTCGTCAAGAAAAGTTATCAGAAAAAGTTCAGGAAGGGGGGCGGAATCCGCACGGAAATATCAGTCGGCCTCCGATTGCCACCGAGCGACTCTAGTCTACTCAGCGACTTACGGTACTGAATAAGTTAAAACGTTCTAAATTCTGCCTCAAGAATTTTTCTTTGGTGCAGTATTTACATAAAGACATAAAACAACACGCAGAATTTAAAGGTTTATTTTTGTTTTTACTTTTCATATATATCGTTGTTAAAACTAGATATATAAGATAAAAAATAATAAAACAAAATAGGCGGGTTGTGAATATTTGTTCCGTCGCCAATCTTTCAAGAGTTAAGAACAGACGTGGACAGTATTTTTAAACCTTGGTCTCGTCGAAATTCAAAAATAAAATAAACAGACTAGAAAAATCTTTTCTCTAATCCCAGTCTCGTCATTATTAAAACAAAACAAATGAACAGACACCAGAATGATTTTTTCAAATCTTTTTCAAATTATATTAATATCATCAGTATTCTTCAAAATATATTGAACCACAGAACGTCAGATTGAATGGTGGTAATTCTTATCTTATCAGTGTAAGAAAAATGGTCATACTGTTTAAAAACCTTGTAGCGCGTACAGTATGTTAAAGCAGGGGTGACCATTTTGTAGACCTGCGCATTATATGGTTAAGGACTTTTGTATGAATAACTTTGAGTCTTTATTTTACACATGTGACTAGGTTTAGGGACCGTCTCAAAAATTCGCTTAGCAATTCGCTTCATAATTCGCTTCATTTTCATCTTAGATGAAGTGTAATTGTAACACGTAAGTGTTACAATAACACTTCATCTAAGATGAAAATGAAGCGAATTATGAAGCGAATTGCTAAGCGAATTTAAGCGAATTTTTGAGACGGTCCCTTAAAGCATTCTTTAAACCTACTGATAGAGAAACTGTTTATTTACGTAATTGGTTTTACTTAGGGGTTTTCCACAAAATTACGGTCTCAAATAGTACCTTTTTATCTCAGAAGGAGTGTCTTTGTGCATACTACGTTTGAGCTAAGATACTTCCTCACCCAGGTAACACAATCTAAAACATGACCTCCTCAAGACGTCCTTTCGATTTCGTGACGATGTCGTGACGATGTCGTGACGTCGTAGAGACGTCTTGAGTAAGTCAATTTTGGTCCTGTGTTAACTGGGCAGTATAAATTTTGATACAAAATTCCCATGCGATTTTTGAGACAATTTCTTTTTTTTTTTTAATATTTTATGTTATTATTATTACGAAATGATACTAGTTTTTTTGATGATTTTGCAAATTTTACAGGTATAAAGAGAATTAAACATATATCAAAGATAATTTATTTTGAATAGTCAGTGGCGGTTCCAACCCTAGTCAGAGAATCATAGAAGCTTTAATTCTTAATTACTTTAGTTATGATGATGGGTATTTTTAGATAGAGTCACTATACATAAAGTAGTTAAATATAACGACTTTGAGTCTCAATTTTACTGTTGTAAAAGGATGTTCTGAATCCGTCTCAGAGGCAGATTTAGAACATGCTTTTACTTAGTCACAGCAGTAAGTGGAGTACTCAAAGTCATTATTTTTAATTACATTATGTAT
>JAUCNQ010123372.1:0-10436 GCA_032352715.1 Bougainvillia muscus
ATCCACAAAATTATATTCAATTATATGCAATAATATTTTCCAGATTATGAGGATTATTTGAATTTTCATGCAGTGATAAGATTACAAAAAAACATAACCAAAATGCTGATCAAACTCTAACAAGTAAAATAATTACATCAGAAAGCGATAAAAATGTAAGGAAAATCGTTCTATTGGCAAACTTGATATAAACCAATATATCAAAATATATATCACAGTGTATACTAAAAGAAAAGGAATATTCATTTCATTTTATAGAAATTTGAATCCTTGCTTTATTGGCAATACTCTGAAAGCACAGGCATGGCTCAATTTTTGCAATCACGACGGGCAAAATCAAGGATTAAAATCGGAAATTTAGAAAAGTAAGGAGCATTTTATTTATTTTATGCTAAATCATTAAGTAATCCTATCAGAATTACCTTGATAATGCTTGTAGAAATCAAGTAAAGATAAAAAAAATGGTAATACTTCCAATAAAACTCATTTATAGACGTTTCTAGGCGGACATTAGGTATAGTTCATTCGACCTGCAATTTTCGAATTTTAAAATGGCATTTATTTTGCTGTTTTCAGTTGGATCAAATGAAAGATCTTGAAAAGTTATGCGGAAAAATGGTATTAGATTGGAATTTTCCGATCACCCAGGCAACTTTCATTAAGTTTCAAAAATCTGGTTATCTGAACTTTAAACCTTGGATTTCTCGACTCTAATACCTATAAATGACAAAAGTTATACTAGTTTTCTTCATAATTTTTCGAGACATTTTGATTGAAGCATAATAGTTTTTGTAAAAACGCTTTTTCAAATTTGGGTAATTTCGATGACGTCATATTTCATCGCGTGATTAAAAAATTAAAAATAAAAACATTAGGACTTTTGAATTTCGCTCGTAGTTACCAAAAACAACAAGATCTACGTCATGAAATTTAGTACATGGACAGCTATAAAGATTTTCGTCTCGACTACTCGTAGCGCGTCACTTGCGCCATTATGGATATTTTTCATATTAAATATCTTCATTCGCAAGATATCATCATCAGCTATCATCCACCAAAGTTTTGCTTTTATTCCATTTTTAGAATTGAAGATATTCAAATTTTGATTTATGCAGGGCGCTCTTTACGGGACAAATCTATCCACGAATTAATGTCGCATTTTCATTTCCAGTTTTGCCCATCGCGAATCGCGTAATTTCCCAATAACGGTAGGAATGCTTTGGCAGGTGACTTCTAGGTATCAAATGGTTTTGGTATAAGTAGAAAACAGTTGCCATAATCTGCGCCTTCGCCACAACATATTACGAACTGCAACAGAACTTGAACTCTAGGACAGCATGAACAGTTTCACGCCATAACGCTCTCACTTTGATGGGATGTAAACTCTAAATTTCAATTGAACTTTCCACAGCCAGAGATATTTATTTACACACAAAATTCTATCAGGAGTGTAGACAGTATGAAATCTGTTGTGCAATTAATCCAGAATGATTTCAGTGGATCAATGGCATTAAAAACTCAATGGATCTTAAAAATGAATCACTAATTTGAACGAACCTAGTACAAGACATGATGCGGAGAAATATTGGTGTCGGAAAGAACAATTTCCACGACCGACAGATATGATGTTAAGTCTTTATGGTAATTCTCATCATTATAAGAATTGTAATGAAAATACACAATTCATCTAAATTGGTATCTTTCCACAACTTGTATAAGCATTTGTTTGTTAGTGTATTGGACAACTTCTTCATTTCATCAGCAAGAAAAGATTTTAATTTACTAAATATGGTAGAATCTTTACATCATGAGAACCAGTAAAATTAAATTCTTGTAGCTCTCCTTCCACTAAATCTTTACACGTATTGGTTGCTTGAGCAGCAGCGACATTCCGGCCCATGGCCATGAACCGTACATCCTCTTATAATAGGCGGCTGCTGCCATGGTGTTGTATCGCTTCCATCACTGCGACGGAGAAGTAGGCTGTAAAAAAATATGGAAGAAGGCTGCTAGGTTGACGGTAATACAGTTGCTGGAAGTGGTGAAGACAGAGCTAGCGGTAGTAAAAGCAGAAGTGAACGCAGTGGTGAACAGGGTTGTGGCGGTGCAGATGGTGAATTGTGGTAAAGAAGGAGATTATTTTAATGGTGGAAAAAGTTGACTTAGTGGTAGTTTATCTTTGCGCTCTTGTAACATAGGACTGTCACAGAATGATACAGAAGAAATTGAGGTTATATTGTCCAGAAAATGATTGTTTTCCTCTGCATTTGCCAATCGTTTTGATGGCACACAATGCTGACATCACAGATTGCCATTTTACGCTAATGATTTTCGATGAACTTTCTAAAGTGGATATTTTAATATCGATGAGGGTCAGTCGATCCAGTTTGGACTCAAAGTAAACCTACAACTATGAGCAAGCCAGAAAAAGTTAATTCAGCTCCAATGTAGAGATATGCCTAGTTAAAGTAGACCATCTCGTTCCCAGATTCTCGCCTCAAAACGGAACCGAGAGGCACTGGGAACGAGGTCATGAAGTAGACACACTCAACCTCGTACTCAGGTGTCTCTTGCAAAAAATCAGAAGACCCTAAAACCTGAACGTACGCAAGAAACCCGTGCATTTCAAGTTTTCGAGTTGTAAAATGGTTGTCTGATTATTATTAAGAAACCCTGATTCGAAAACTGTACTGCCTGCAGTGGCAGATCTAGCCTTAGTCAGAACATTGCGATGGTGTATAATTACTGTCTTCAGAAATCCAGCGACATACATAATATAATTAAAATTAATGACTTTGAGTACTCCACTTACTGCTGTGACTAAGTAAAAGCATGTTCTAAATCCGCCTCTTGCCTGCATGGTACTGATTCGGTCACGCTCAGTTCGAAGTAATGCACGCTAGATTGTCCGGAGGAAGCAACGCATCAAAATTAAAACTAAAAATGGAAGCCATAGTGGAACTTTTCGGTCCTCTGCAAAGAAGCATTGACCCCAAAAACTTTCTGGATTAATGTTGAAGCCGAAGCAAGTAAAAATGCTTTGATTCTTTCTCCAAACCATAAAGTTTTCATAGAAGTATTACCACTGGGTTTGGCATATTTACGGTATTAACTCCTTCCTGAATCTGTACAAGAAAACCAAAACATAGCAATAGTTGTCTGTCCGCCGAATTTCATTATAAACGAAAGTCGATGTTCTACGTACGTTGTAGTCAGTGGCATCTCTTGACTTATAAGAAGAATACATGTGAACGTTCGAAATATACGTATTACGCTGATAAACTGCGTTTTAAAAAAACTAAATATGGGATTAAATAGAATATGACAAGATACTACTCCAAATTGTCCATTTTTTATCCAACCTGATCATAATCGAACTACCTTCGAATATTGACTGCCATAACATTTAGTCATCGCCAGTAAATATTCTCCGGTAATGCCCTCGAAGCAAAACTATCTCGACATAACGAACTGAAGTCATCAAATCCAGTTGTATATAGGAAAAGTATATAAGTTTAAAGTCAGTAGATATGTATTTATTTAGTTTTAAAGCTCTTATAGCTTCAAAGTTTTTGTTCTGTTCTGTTTTAAGGACTGAGCAAAATGGTTGTTATAGTCATCAACAATCTCTTTTGCACTAATTTACTAGTTTAAAAAACCGAACTAACTTGGCCACGCACCAGGCTGGAATTTGTCCAGGGAATTTGTCAAAGAACCATTTAACATAACTTTTACCTTTCTAAACCACAGTACACTCTCGATATATCGAACCCCGAATTATTCTTTGGACGACGTTAGCCAATCTTCTGCACTCAGCGGAGGATCCAGCCCTAGTTTAAGCATCATGATGAAGAAAACTTTAATTCTTAATAACTTAACTTTTGGTCCATATAATTAAGCAATTAAAAGGAATAATGAAAATCGAAATTAGATGGTTATAAAAAACATAGAAGAAAAACAATACACGATTCATTTTAAAATGACCAGGGTAATTCTACAGAGGTTGGCTGGTGCCTATAACATTCTTGTTTTGAGTCTAACGAGGTGTTTAGATGGTGCTTATAATAGCGTCTAAAGATAACACATAACACGGCTCAAATTCTACCAAAGCAGCAAGTTCGGCCCTAAGCCTTGCTTCGCCTTCAATTAAAGACCAACTGGGAATCAGTATCGTAGCAAGGATTTAATATTGGGGGGGGGGAGGAGGGGAGGGGAGGGGAGGCAAAAGGAAAAATCACGAAGGGCTTTGCAGATGGATGTATTGATGGTGTTATAAACTCCGAGTCTTTGCTAGCTTAAGATCGCCTAAATTCAGTTCTCAAGGCGGTATCTAAAAGTATTCATGATACAATAAATTTGCTAAGGAAATTATTGGGTGCCTGCCCCCTGGCCTCTATGGTTGCTATGTCTCTGGGAATATTACACAATCGAAACGCACATAGGTATTCAAGAAAGGGATCTATAGTAGAACAACTGAGGTTTCTGTCGTTGCATTATCATTTTGAGCCTAGGGTGGTGCTTGAATGGTGCTTATGTTTTGGCCAAATTTGAGCCTCTAGTGCTTATAAAGGTGGTGCTTATAAAAAATGGGTGTAAGCAAAGTATTAATATCAGTGTCTATGTCTGGAATATAAATTCCCTTGGGACACTGATCTCTAATTATATGTGATATATGGCTGCATTCACATGCTGACTTTAGAATAGAAAACAATGTAGCAAAGAGAAATGCATATGAAAATTAGAGTAATTAACCTCAAAGTGGCCTTACCCAAAGCTTTTGATGTTTGACTAATTACCTTATCGCTTAATCAACAGATAAAGCACACTTCCATGGTTTGTATACTTTACAATAGAGCGCATTCGCTTAAGCACCACTAAAAACCCGTTTTGAAATCGTGGAATAGACTGTATATGTGTTGTATGCGACTCATCATAAACTCATATAGCTTAAACAAACTATTCTAAACTAATACAGCAGGATATGTTGTATAATAACACCGAATTTGACAGAGTTTATCTCAGTTTTAAAGCTCTTTTAGAAGATTTTAATGTGGTCAGAGTAATCAAATACTATATATAAGTGGTCACATATTACGAATACTGATTGGTAATTCAATACATTTATGGAAATTTTAAAAAGTTGTCATGCAACTAAGATGTTATTAACTAATATTCATAACTGTGTTTATTTCATGCTAGGTTTATTATGCAAAGTAAGAACTGAAAACTTCTGGATAGTAAAAAGTAAAACGAATGAATCACTGTGTTTGGTGAGTGTATCCTCTTTGTATTATCCTTGCATTCAACGGACAAAATTAATTATTATCGTATTCAAAAGGGTATCACTATATTTTAAATATGTGTTAGATCACCTTCTGGGTAGTCTTTAATGAGTATAAAAAGACTGCAAAATGTGCTTACGAATGCAAATAAGAACAGGGGTTTTCATGAAGTTAAATTATCCCGTGTGTGTGCTGTATTTATACTCGAATACCATAATTCTGCCCCTAGGTCAAGGCGCTCATTCAGATGGAGTGTAAATGATTTCAGAGTCTCTAAAGCCGTAATTAGACAAGTTGGGCCGTAGAAGAATGCAGCATAAGTTCCATTCAAGTTACTATCAGCATGTTCAAGAATTACAGATGAGCATTTACGCGTGTACGCACTTGTGAACTAACGTTTGAACAAACCTTTCTTTACAGGGCACTAGAATTATGCTTTTATTAGGTTTTATATGGTCTATCTATGTGCAACATCTATTTTACTGAACGACCAATGTCCGTATGTTCTCTTCTAGATTATTATGTTGTCTCGGAGATGATAGTTCATTTGACTGTCGAGGCATTGCTGTAGTAAGAGGTTGCCAATGCGGGATTATGGCTTACTGATTGTCATCTTCATTTTCTTCCTTCCCTGTACGAGGGAGGTTTTAGTTCACACTGCCTAAATCTTTTATGTTATGCTTATCTGCATCAAATCTTTTATAACAACAATGTTTGGTGCTCTGCTAAACCATATGGCCAGGTTGTCGTTAGTATCTGTGTTTTTACGATCGATGGTGTTTCTAAATGTGGAAAATAGAAAATCATAAGTGGATTTTTTCGATTCGTGCGTCTCTTGTTATCTTGTTCAAGGAGGTCATGAATTTCTATGCGTAACTGTTACCCTGTAGTAATCAGAGTTGTATACCACGATGGTGAGCTCATTTTTTTTTTACTGCATTGGATTGAAATGGTCTATTGTTCGTAATTACTACTTTCGGTAGTAGATATGTGCTAAAAGGTACACCTGATGTGTCAATGAGTTTCTGTGCGGGCGTTGTGTTGGTAAACTCGACTTCTGGATATCTGAAACATAGTTCCATGGTAATCCACATTAAACTTCCCCCATACTTGCGGTGGGGCTTTTCCTTCACGTACCGGCTAAGATGGGATTCAATGTATACTTTCATTCTGAACTAAATTTTCCATTCCGAAAAAGAATATTTTGTTTCATAGTGAAGCATCCTTCTCGATAACACCTAAATGTCAAACACGGGCTAGTCTTAAGAAAATAAACAGTGCTTAAGATGATACGGTAGCGATATAATACATAAGTCATCATTTTCTGACATTGTTAACTTCGTCTTTATATTAGTAAAATTCTTAATTCGGGATACATGCTTGGATTATCTAACCTGTACCATTGATTTGATCTAGTGAATATTTGTAAATTTTTCTCTCGTTTCGTTAACATTTAAACGCTTCAATTACGATATTTTGCTCAATATTTGATTTGACGCTTTGCAGTGATGGTGGTTTTCGGTTGTTAACAATGGTTTGCACATTTCGGAAAACCCTATCAAGTGTGTTAATCAGAGTGGGTGCTAATACTAAGTATAACGTGCTTCTATAATAATGTTGCGCTGTATCATCATGTTTTAGATAATTAGTGCAATCGTTGGCGAGATGGTTTTAACTGCTTCATTCTGGAAATTGCATTTTCACTTGGAGTTTCAGCAAATAGAATAAATTTGCCTCTTCAGATTTCCCTATACTACAATTAGGATTCGGATAATTTTGGTCCATGCAATTTACAAGTTTTTCTAAGTTTGAGTGTAAACTTCTCTCCATAGCATCTTCTTTTTTGTGTGCAAATCCACTAAAACTTTCACAAATCCTTTAATTTTTAAGTTATCATTGTGAAGTGAAGTTTATATTTATCGTGGCTAGCCCCACTAAGCTCCAGGGAACTTATTTCTAGGAGAGACCACGGCTTAAGTGGACGGTTCTGGAGTATTTAATGCTATTCTGAGCGGCACAGTCAAACAGAAGTGATTTCCTAGACAACCACCTGCAGCACCCAATGATCACTTTGTACCAGCTACCCAAGTTCTCTGACATGGTATTGGTTGACCTGAGGAGCAGCTTTTTCAAACACGATCCCAAGCATGCCGAGCACGGATTTCGAACCCTCGTTCATCAGATTAAAAATCCGATGACTTGACCACTAGGTCATGCTCGCTTGTCTTCTTCAAATGTCAAAATACTGGCATCACTTTTGTGTAATCTTAGAGATCGTGCTAAACGTTGCTAAGTCTCCCAAATGTTTTACTATTCATAATATCGATACTGGCTCCCACTTTCTATCAACACTTGCACTTTCTGTTTCTCTATGCTTGTGAATGCACGTAAGTCTGACATTTTACGTTTTTAAATACGTTTATATGTTAATGACTAACGCGTCTTTCATCACCAGAATCCTGTAGCATAGTTATGCTAAATCCTGTTTCTGATAAATAAATGTGATTCACTGAGCAATTTTGTTTCTTGATGTTTTTGGAACAAACTATGTCCTTCGAATTCGTGACGGTAATTTTGTACGACAGACCTTTTAAAAATGTTTCATTTAGCACAATTAAAACATTCTTTATTTTCAACATTGTTGATCATGAGGGTATACTCCACACTTAAAATTTGAGTTTATCTGGTTACCCGTTTTTTGTTCATGACCAGGAAAATTATTCTCCTGTTTGCTTCCTGGTGTAATTTATTACAGACGCGGTATCTTCTAGTGGCTTTGCTTTGATCAACAGTACATTAAGAGATCTCGTATTGTCTCGGAACGATTATCTTCTAAGCCTGTTATTTAACGTATGAAATTATATCTGCTGTTTTATCTCTTTTTGTGAGTATGTTGCATATTGTGGATTTCTCCTTTAAAGGAATCTCGAAGTGAACATTGACTGACCGCCGACAAATACAAAATGTTGAAGCTGGGGAAAAATTAAAAACATATTTTTGAACTTTTTGAACAAATAAGCATTATACTATGTAAGAAAACACACCCTTTTAATATCATGCACAATGTACTTCCGCAGGAAACTAAATAAAACATAAAAATCATACCTTTTGAGTATTTGTTTTTGCTCAAAACTACCAAAAACATGCAATCACAGCAAGAGGATTGTGATTGTTAAGGTACAAAATTCATTTACTGTCCTAGATCATTAATCCTCAGGCTGTTGAATGTTTGTAATAACCATTTTCATCCAATTTCAAAACAAAATTCGTGTTTTTAGTACAATTTTATTATCGAAATTTACCTTCGTTCTTTCATGTCTTCAAAAAAGTCTTTCAGCCATGTTTATGCGCGCTTTCTGTTTACATCAGAAATAATCGAAGGTTTCGTTTCTTTTACAGACAAAATTAGGTGGTACACAAAAACCTATTATTTTCATTCCTTCAAAAACATTTTAAATCTTATTACTTAAAACAATCTCCTTTATCAGGAGACAACAAGTAGTGAACATACTAAAAGGTTTTAATAAAGATTTTAGAGCTATTTTTGTTTGTTCAATTAAGACCTTTTAAAAATGTTGCATTTAGCACAATTAAAACATTCTTTATTTTCAACATTGTTGATCATGAGTGTCAAAAAAACCTGGATTTAATAGGATTAAAGGCTCTCTTAGATGCTATACGAATTAAACATGTATATAAAGAACACATTTAGATTTAATAAAAAGGCTTTGTTGATTCTCCTTTAAAAAGTAATATAACGACTTACAGTAAGTTACATGACGTCATTAACTTCAGAGCTCCTTTAAAGCTATTTACATTTCTCAGAGAAATAATACGAGTGCTGATAAGTTCAATACATTTCATAAAGGTTGTCATTGACAACTAAGAATTTATAATCTGTGAAATTAATTTTTTATGTCTTGTTTGTGTGTAAAGACAGGAATGTTTAATGTGTGAATATTAAAAAACAAGAAGACTGAATCATTGTTTTACGTGAGTATATCACCTTTGTATTATCCTTACATTCCAAAGAACATATTATCCAATAGAAACAGGTACCACTGCGAGGTGATCAAGACGCGTTGCTGGATCACTAAAGAGTATATCGTTGCTGGTTGTATAGTGTGAAGTTCCTAATCTAATAACCTCAATACGACAACTGATATTATCTAGTGGGGGATTCTGACTTCAGTCAGTGCACCAAGATGGAGTCTAAAACTAATTAATTTTTAAGAGTTTACAAATAGTTGTTAGCCTTGAAGAGCGTAACGATCTTTCGTTATACTATCAAAAATTAATGGATTTTTTTCTTCCTGTTATTACTGTGACTAGGCTAAAGCGTGTTGTGGATCCGCCTATGGGACCTAAATAGGACATCTCAGAACATCATTCTGGAAAACTTAAGATCAGGTTATACAGCTCATATCGTAAATATAATAATTCAGTAGTATTATTATCATTGCTTGTTGCGTTCTGAACCCTATTCGATATGGGAGTGCTCTCTGACTCTTTGGTATTTGTTGTTATAACTTTATTTAGAGTGGGGTTACGGAATTGTAATTTAGTGACTTTTCTGCGTCAGAAATGTTCAGAAATAGTTATATACTCGTTCAGATTGCAGGGGTCATTTATCAAGATACCTGTCGTCAATTTATTCAATTTTCGAGAATTTATGAATTGTGACATCAGTATTGTATTTTATTTCCGTTTGGAATCAATAAAACAAATTAGCATGTCATTATAAGATGTGACGCATATAATTACCGATGACTATCCCATACCAACGACATCATTATTATTCGTAATATTACTATAATTACTGCATTGACACTTTGCTCAGTTGAACTTTTATTTCCGGAGGCAAGACCATAGAATTCCGAAAAAAGCGCTATGCCTATCAGTTGTGAAAGCAAGGATTTAGTGCGCTTATCTGAGGGTGCGCTGATCCATGAGTGTGTTGTGCCAGTTTGGCCTCCTGTATCAGTATTGCAGAAATTCAGTTGCTCTTTTAAATTCATTTATTATATAATTCTCAATTTGTTTTGTTTCTGGTGCAGTTGTGTATTACTGCAGTCTAGTGTATTACTGCAGTCTAGTGTTTTTACTGCAGTCTAGTGTTTTCACTGCAGAAGTGTTTTTCTGCAATCTATGCAT
>JAUCNQ010123383.1:0-10436 GCA_032352715.1 Bougainvillia muscus
AGTGTTATTGTAACACTTATGTGTTACAATAACACTTCATCTATGATGAAAATGAAGCGAATTGCTAAGCGAATTGCCAAGCGAATTTTTGAGACGGTTCCTTAATGAGGGCAACATTTATTTAAAATAGCCCTAAAAATACCTAGTTTTCTTTGAAAACTAGGTATTTTTTGGACTATTTTAAATAAAAACGGCACTTTCATCATCATAATTCAAGGGGCAGCGTCAGATCCGATTGGTGGACGCATAAACGCTCTGAATTAGTGCTTGGTTATAGTGGGTTACTTGGAAGACTTTGATATAGACTATGGTAATAATAATTTGTCTGAATTTAGATACAAATCCGATCTTGCAATAATGGTTGCTTCCATTCTAAGTGAACGAGAAGACAAGAAAAGAACTGTACTCAAATACAGAGATGATAAACACAGGTACAGGCCTCCCACAGGTCATATATTTTATATATTTGGGTAAAATAAGGGACAATTCATATATTAGCATATATTTCATGATTTTTTCATATATTTCATCTATTTTGTCTTGCTTAGTCTTCCCGTAATATCCGAAGCGTATAGTTTTCTTGAAATGATCTGAGATAACCTGTATCTGCATGGAGCATTATAGTGCCTAGTTATAAAATGAGATCTATTTTTTGCAGACTGTTATCATTCAGAGCTTCATCAGATCCCAAATCATCCAACTGTTATTGTACTTTTTTTCTGGAATGTTCCATGTCGGATCCTTCCTGATGATTTCAGTTTCGTAGCATTTGAGTCAGCTGTCGCAGGCGTATGTACTTAGATTCAGATAAAATTGCGAAATAATCATATGATTATGTCGGTTGCTAGAGCGTGATCTGCTATGTTCGTTTCTTGGGTGGTCAATAATTTTTCTGTGTCATATGTCAGACATATACATCAAAGGCAGAAGATTTCCTTACGGAAGAGAATCCCAGTTCTCACGACCCCATTGCATATGCCATTCAACGATTAAAATCACATGCTTTTCACATTCTTTTAAATATTTACTTAAATAAATTAACATTCTGACAATTTGGAAAAGGTTTAATTAAAAGTTAAGATTTCCTTAGGGTTCGTCTCAAAAATTCGCTTAAATTCGCTAAGCAATTCGCTTCATAATTCGCTTCATTTTCATCTTAGATGAAGTGTTATTGTAACACATAAGTGGTACAATAACACTTCATCTAAGATGAAAATGAAGCGAACTACGAAGCGAATTTAAGCGAATTGCTTAGCGAATTTTTTGAGACGAACCCTTATCGACCAGAGTTCAACTGCATTGCATGTAGAACGATGTGTGGATTAGATTGCTTTAATAGGGGTTAATATTTCTATTTCCTACGCTTTTGTTGAACCAAGAGTCACATCTGGTTTAGTATTTATAGCCCCAGTTTTAGTTGTCTGACGAGGTGTTGCATTCAGATCACCAGATGTTCCTTTTTTCGGAAGTATTATCCCCCCCCCCCCCTGAAGATGTTTTCTGCAAAAATCTGTGTTGTGGTATTTGCGGAAGTTCATATATTTTGCATAAGAAAGTCTTATATTTCAGTGATTTTTTCCATATTTTCCATATATTTCCCCCAAATTTGGTCATATATTCATATCATATGTAGCTGAAATAACTGTGGGAGGCCTGCAGGTATACTATCAAAGATCCTATGTTTTTATCCAGGAACTTTATTCTAGATGACGTGGGTGTGGGGTTTATGTCTTTTTAAACAAATACAGGAAAATCTTTTTAAATTAGGAACCGTCTCAAACATTCGCTTTATAAATTCGCTTCAGTCCAATTTTCATCTTAGATGAAGTGTTATTGTGCATACTTAGTATGCATAAAGATACTTCTTCTGTGATGAAAATTGATACGAATTTCCCATACGAATGTGTACGACAAATGATGTTACTAAAAATAACTTTTTCAACTATTCTTTCAGTGTTATCCACATACCACCAAGAAAAGATTCCATTAGTTTTGATGTTGAAGCTGTATTGGACCCTCTCTCTAAAGGTAATTAAATATACTGCAAAACAATTTTAGATCAGGAGCCATCTCAGAATTTATATTTCTAAACTCGCTTCATTCCTATATATTTTCATTCAAGAAAAATGACTTCGTGCGTAAGTTCTGTCTCAAAAATTCGCTTAAATTCGCTTCATTTCCATCTTAGATGAAGTGTTATTGTAACACTTACGTGTTACAATAACACTTCATCTAAGATGAAAATGAAGCGAATTATGAAGCGAATTTAAGCGAATTTTTGAGACGGACCCTAAATTGTATGCACACTTTATCTGAGATGAAAATGAAGCGAATTGTGAAACGAATTAAAGATATCTTTAGACGAACCCTTACTGAATCAAAATTTCATTTTTTATTTTCAAAACCACCGAAGAGACCGAATAAACAGGTTATGGTACTTACGAAAGACATTTCTGTCGTCTTAAGAGTATATCTGTGCATGCACGGTATACAGAAAGACAATTATCCTATAATATTGCGTGTTTTAAATATGTATATTTTGTCAACATTATTACTGATATTTTGAGAAGAATGTGGTTCAAATTAGCAGACCATATTCCAGGCCATTTAAGGGTTCGACAATCGGACGCAACCCTTTAAATAATGAAGAAGAAAATGTCCCTATTATGGAAAATAGTCCTAAAAATACCTAGTTTTCTTGGAAAACTAGGTATTTTTAGGACTTTTTTTACATGAAATTTGCCCTTTTCCCACCAAAGCTGACGCTCCTATTCTAGAATAGGTCCTGATTAGTATCAACTATCAACTTTGAAATAGCACACTTTTTCAAACCGATCCAGACTAATGATTAAACTTCAAGCTAAGGGTCCGTCTCAAAAATTCGCTTAAATTCGCTTAGCAATTCGCTTCTTATTTCGCTTCATTTTCATCTTAGATGATGTGTTATTGTAACACGTAAGTGTTACAATAACATTTCATCTAAGATGAAAATGAAGCGAATTATGAAGCGAATTTAAGCGATTTTTTGAGACGGACCCTAATCACTGTTATTATTTTTCTTATCAGGTGCGCAAAAGTTGGCGCCTATTTTAAAGGTAAGTTAACCTGCATAAAAATATTATCTCCGTTTAATTGAACTTTCATCATAGTTTTGTATTCTTTGAATTGCAGCTTCTGCTAAGCACTATGTAAGATTTTTTGTAAAACAAGTGTTTTAGTGCATATTATTTACTTTCAAAGTAATAGGGATGACAATATTCCGGATTTTCACGGAATTCCGAACTTTTGTGTCTTATCTCAGTTTCGGATTTTTTTTAACAAAAAACTTTTACAACATTATGTTTGATGTTTGATTTTTTATTTCTGGACGTGAGAAATATTTTCCGCTATTTTTTTTCGTAAGAACACTCACCTTTGAAGTAAGAATGGAACTTTTTTCAAGTGACTAACTGTAATGAAAGAATAGAAAACTAATTTCAGATTTTTGTTCTGTGGAGCATGCTAAAAATATTCTTGCATCTGAACTTTTCATTTTAATTTTATGATTAGTAGTGTCTTTGTGCATACTAAGGGTTCGTTTCAAAAATTCGCTTAATCTCGCTTCATAAATCGCTTCATTTTCACCTCAGATGAAGTGTTATTGTGCATACAAAGTATGCACTATAACACTTCATCTGTGATGAAAATTGACAGAAATGAAGCGAATTTATAAAGCGAATTTTTGAGACGTTTCCTAATGCATGGTCTCACCTCATGAAAAGTTATTTTATCTTTTAACGATTTTATCAACCAACTTGAAGAAATCTGGAGTTTTACAGATTTGAGCAGGTTGCTTGATTAAAACCTAAAGGAAAACATCACTTTTTTACGCAGTGTCATATATACATGTATAAATGCTATTATAGAGGTGAAAATCTAATTAGGGAAACATCTTTGAGATGATTTCTACTAGGCTGTTTCTATTTTATTCCTAGGTCCTTCATGAAGCGTTTAACGTTAACTTAAAAATATTTATGAATTGCAAAGAAAAACATTCTGAAATACCTGTCAATCGGTAAGAAATCTTTGCGTTTATAAACACTTCCCTCTGCAGGGTCTGTTCTAGAACAGCGTCTGATCAGTCGAAAATGGGCAATGTTTATCTAATAGAGATCTTATTTTTTTTAGACTCATTAACATAAAAAGGGGCAATTTTGCCGTGATTGACGGATTGACGGACCCTTCAAAAGTGTAAAATGGGGTCTGCCCTGAATATTTTACTTATCAATGTGTTAGTCTCATTAGGGTTCGTCTTAAAAAGTTTACAAATTATCTTTACAAATTCCTTTTCATCCTCTCAATTTTTATTTTCATTTCAGTATGTACAAAGACACTTCTTTCGTGATGAAAATAACATTAGCATATTTATTGTTCTTCCTTTTTACAACAGCGTACTACGTAAAATATCTAGTATATTCGATATAATTTTTAAGCTGTATAAGATGAAGACGGAAAGATATACTGCCCATTTATCAGTTCATATGTTAAAATTAGTTTAAGTTTATTTTACTCAAATTTTAAATTTTGCAATTTTACGTAAAGCATGGCATTTTGCAAGATGTTATAATACCCTTTTATTTATACCCGATATATTTCAGGCAACCTGCAGATCTGGAGTTCTATTCTAACCCAGAGTGCTGCAAGTTGCTTGACAGAATGCTTAGGGTAAAGCTTAATTTCTTGTGCAATGTGAACACAGTGGGCAGAGGGGTCATCCCCCTTTAATAAATCACCCCCTTTTTGGTATTCCCCCCTTTTTAAATATCGTTCATCCCCCCGGCATTTTTCGCACCCGCTGCATTTTTCGCCCCTGAAAACACAGTACTAACACCACAGAAAAAGAGCTTTATATAGTATCTGACATGTAATTCCTCTCTGATATTGAGAAGATTGGTTTAGTTTGGTTGAAAGAGAAAGGACTCAGGAAATTATAACCTCTGGGCTACTTAATAAAAGAGAATATTCCCTAAAACAGGTCAATCCCCTCCCCTTTTGCCAATCCCCCTTAATATCTCAAAATCTGCCCCCTTTTTCCAAATTTTGGGAGACCATCCACCCCCCTTAAATAAGGTGGAGGGGCACTATGGTGAATAAAGACTTAATAACACTACCAATGCAGTATTACAAGTGATACTCTCATGCGTTTCTAGATGAAGAGCCACTGTAAAACGTTGTATAGGGTAGAATAAATATCATTTTATTTCCTTTCAACTGTATTTTTCAACAATTGTTTGATTCTCGCTATAAGCTCTATTTATGTTAAATTCATTGAATCCTGTCAGCTTTTTGAAAGAAACAAGAAAATTCAATTGACTGAATTACTTTACGCGATCTGAACACATTTTAGACAAAATTCATATTGGAAGACGTGTAAATTATGTATGCATAAAAACACTTCTTATAAATTCGCTTCATTTCTGTCAATTTTCATCACAGATGAAGTGTTATTGTTATTATACTTTGTATGCACAATAACACTTCATCTGAGGTGAAAATACACTTCTTCTGAGAAGAAAAAGGTACGAAATTTTTAATGATCTTTTTTTTAGATTTTATCAATACGTTTTGCAACCAGAATTAAATTTTGATGATGAAGGAAAATTATTACAAGATCGTACAGCTATCTTTAAAAATTTGCCTCATTCAGCTTTACTTACTGTTATAATGGATACTCCTCAAAGCTGGATGATTGAGGCTGTTGGTTCGAATCAAGATTTAGATAATATACATTTGGGACAGGTATTTCAATTTCTAAGAGACCTTTAACAGAGTTTACATCGAAATTCTTATAAATTTTCATTACAGAGGAAGTGTCTATGCACACCCTTAGTATGCACAAAGACACTTCTTCTGTGATGAAAATGGTAAGATTTGCGCACGAATTTTGTAGGCTTAAATGAAAAGACAATCATGGGGACTAAAACGATCATTTTGAAAAATTCTTAAGGTTACCTTCAGGCATTTGAAATATATGTGATATCTTATCTTATATCTTATCTTATATCTTATATCTTATCTTATCTTATCTTATCTTATCTTATCTTATCTTATCTTATCTTATATCTTAACAAAACATACCTTTAGGACGTATCCACACTTATCATATACACTGCGCAAAATCCAGCCGTATCCGGACCTTTATACAGTCCGTCTACTTCCGTATTCAGTCCGTATACGTCGGTATTAAGACAGAATGCTCACATTCTGTCTTAATACCGACGAATACGGACTGAAAAAAATTCGGATACAGTTGGATTTTGTGCAGTGATATATTAGGAATTCGTACTATTTTTATCCTAGAAGAAGTGTTTTCAGTCTTCACAAAGGCAATTCTTTGAATGGAAATTGATACACTCTCCATTTTCCCGATTGTTTTTGAGTTTATCTATTATTAATTGCTCTGGATTAACGTACTCTTCAAAGAATGTTTTAACCCTTTAATGATTCACATGATTGCTTACTTAAAACGTCTGGTGTCCATCAATGGTCATACACACTTAAAAAATGCTTCAGGATTGTTTAAGTGTATATTTACTAAAGTCGTTTCTTGCACTGCTTTTAAAGAAATAAAAGGCAACAGGCATTATAATTAATTACTATTATATCGTTCTTAAAAAGACCAGCAGCGAACTTTGACCACCATAACGACTCATGATCCTATTTATGTTCATTATATTCACCGAAAAACTGCGTCCTTTTCTTTAGGCTGCAACTGGGGTACATGGTTACTTTGAACTAGAGCATATCATCATCGAAGGTAAGTAGCTATAAGCAGTCCTCAATTTCTTCCTCACGAGAAATATCACCATGTTTACTTACTTATTTAAGGTATTTCATAAATTGGTGTAAGGTTCGTCCTAATCTTTCGATTTGCAAATGTTTTACACGGAAACACATGGAAACCATACAAATCGAATTACAGCGCATTGAAAGTTTGGTTTTATAATAATATTATGGCTTATTTGGAAATTATGGCTTATTTGGACATACTTAGTTTCTATATAAAGCATTAATGTACATCTCTGTATGATTTTAAGCATGTGAGTGAGCATTTAAACGCACATGTTTACTGTATAATACTCTTCTCACCTCTGTCATTCACCCCTGGATTTATTTTTTTCCAACTGGCACAAGGAGAGGGGGGAAAGTTTAACTGCATCTGTATCTTCAGGGGTGAATTCCTAATCCGTTTTTTTCTTTCAATTTTTTAACGTTAGGAGCCGTCTCAAAAATTCGCTTAGATTCGCTTCATAATTCGCTTTATTCCTATCAATCTTCACCTCAGATGAAGTGTTATTGTGCATACTTTGTATGCACAATAATTCTTCATCTAAGGTGAAAATGAAGGAAAATTTTGAGACGAACCCTTAGGTAATCGAGACCGATTTTATTGTCTGATTCTTTCGGTAATATCGTTCTGTTCATATCTATCTATTTTCGATGTACTTAACCCGTCTAAGATCGCTAGTGGATATTGACTTCTGTATTTCTGTAACCTTGTTCTGAACCAAAGTTGGTAGACTCGCATCAAGTCATGAAAGTCTTCTTTTTATTTCATGAAGGTTTTGTTTTATTTTAGGTCATTGTTCAGATTCAGACTCGCATCAACCTCCTCGTGGTCTTCAATTTATATTGGGTAGTGAAAGAGACCCAGAAATGTTTGATACCATTGTCATGGCAAATTTAGTAAGGAACCGTCTCAAAAATTGGCTTAAATTCGCTTCACCATTTGCTTTATTCCTATTAATTTTTATCTCAGATGAAGTGTTATTGCGCATACTTTGTATGCACAATACCACCTCATCTGAGGTGAAAATAAGACGAACCCTCATATGCACTGTATGAAAATCGGGATAAACCGTTTTGGATTACATATGTTTATATAACTTTTAGAGACAATCTGCATATGATTATCTGACCCAGGTTTTCTCTAAATGTCAAATAATCATACAGTAAACTCCCGGTAACTCGAACCTCCAAGGGACCAAAGAAAACAGTTCGAGTTAACGAGAGTTCGAGTTATCCGAGTTCGAGTTAACGAGAGTTCGAGGTATCCGAGTTCGAGTTACCGAGATTATACTGTATGTAATCCGAAACAGATTATCCCGATTTTCATGAAGTGCTAATTGATCATATTCAAAAAAGCTGTACGAGAAATTTTTTTGAGTTTCACCCCGTTATGTTATCTACAACTAAGGCACTTGTACTAAAATTGAGTTAAAAAATTCCGCGGACCTTTTCTTAAAATGAATTTCTTCTTTTCTGTTTACATACTGGTACAATAGAGCTTTTCGAGATAGGAAATGCCAGATATTGGATTATTCTAGACCTTCCGTCATCGGAAACTATCCCTTAATAAATTCGCTTCATTCTTATTAATTTTCACCTCAGATGAAATGTTATTGTGCATACATTGTATGCACAATAACATTTCATCTAAGGTGAAAATGAAGCGAATTGTGAAGCGAATTTAAGCGAATTTTTGAGGCGGTTCCTAAATTATCATTGATATTAGCTAAATTTTGAATCATATGTAGACTGGTTGACACGTAGGTCTTCATTTTGTTTCCAAATCTCTTTCATTTTAGGGTTATTTCCAATTAAAAGCATTCCCTGGATCATTTGTTCTTCAGCTGCGTGATGGACGCTCATCACAGATCTATCAAATCGATAAGTAAGTTATAAACGGAGTGCTAATATGTAGATTTCGCCTACGGAATTCATCACGCATATCGTACCATTGTCACCGCAGCAGTTTCTTTCCCATATACTAAGTGACTGTCCACAAAATTCGTATCGCAAATCGTACTATTTTTAATCGCGAAAGAAATGTTTTTGTACATACTGTGCAAACTAAGGGACCGTCTCAAAAGTTCGCTTAAATTCGGTTAAATTCGCTTCACAATTCGCTTCATTTTCACCTTAGATGAAGTGTTATTGTAACACGTAAGTGTTACAATAACACTTCATCTGAGGTGAAAATTATTTGGAATGAAGCGAATTGTGAAGCGAATTTAACCGAATTTTTGAGACGGTCCCTAAGACACTTCTTCTGCATAAAATTGATATGAATTTCCATACGAATTTTGTGTACGCTCTATAAAGTCTGCAAAATGTGATATGTAGTAAAATAAGTAATATGGACACCAAACGTCATTTATTTATAATGACCGAGCATACTTGCCCGAGACCCTGGTATAATGAAACCTGTCATTCTCATCTCTATCTTTTCTTACTTAGCTTGGATGGTGGTCAAGAACTCAGTAATGGTCAAAATTACTCTATCGTTATAGATAGTTTCATGGGTAAATTCTTGAAAGCCAAGGTAATGATTTCTTCTGTCAGAATTCACGACGTGACTGCAACAACACCTTTATTTGAAATTGTGGTATTTTTATAGGAGGAAAAGTATCTTCGTGCGTGTACTTGACACCAAAACACTTATGGAGACCGGCCACAAAATTCGTATCCCATTCTTATCACAAACGAAGTGTCTCTTTACATTACAAGTATGCACAAAGGCACTTCTGAATGAAAATTGAAACGATTTGCGATTCCTTGAAAGAACAAATTTAGGACACCAAAAAGAATACCTATTTTAATATCTAGCGTTTGGGATTTTCCATGTTTTCTTGTCTCTCGTCCCTTGATTTTTCTATTCATATACCTCTGTTTTCATGTCTCTTGACCCTTGATTCTTCTATTCCATATTATTTACGTAATGCATAGCGAATAAATCAACTACAATGTATTTATTCTTGCAGGTGAAGCGTCGTCCTGGTCAAGAAAATACAGATATATTAGAAGATGGTGGTAGTGACAACGAGGAATCGGGTGGAATCTGGGACTCCATTGCGAGGTAAGACTAATGTGAAAGCTCCATTTACACGAAGTAAAAAATAATGTTACCTTTATGTATCATTTTCATGTACTTTCTCAAAAAAAAGCCAAACAAAATCTATTATTAATTTACTAAGTAAGCATTTCCTATTTCTGTTAACCCTTTTAACGCATGATTGTAACAAAATGGTCACACATGCTTCAACAATCATGAAGCAAAATGCTTCAGAATAGTTAAATAAAGCATGTATGTCCATTTCATTGGACACTAGGCATTAAAGGGTTAACAATTTCGCTCGCTAGGGGGTTTGGGATTGGTAGTTAGATCTTAAGGACCGTCTTAGGGACCGTCTATCGTAATACGAGCCGTTTTCATAGTAGAAGAAGTGTTTTTGCGCATACAAAGTATGCACAAAAACACTCCTTCTGTATGAAAATTGATACGAATTTCAATAAGAATTCAATAAGAATTTTTATGCAACTTGCAGGAGGTTTAGACTCCCCTATCCTAAGGAACCGTTTAAAAAATTCGCTTAAATTCGCTTAACAATTCGCTT
>JAUCNQ010123394.1:0-10436 GCA_032352715.1 Bougainvillia muscus
CCCTTCAATATGCCCAAGAACCTACAACTAAACCTCGTGGTAGACAAAAACTCACATGGCTTACCATGATGAGTAACTTATTCCTTCATTTAGGCTCGAGTTGGGTAGAAGTCTACAACATGGCAAAAGACAGAAAAGCATGGAGAATTTTCATTAATCGCGCTCTTAATGAATGATCTCTCACTTGCTGTTTCAGTCTCTTGACCTGTTCTATTTTTTTAGTATTACATAAGTACTTGTACGAATATGTATATGATGATGATGATACATATATCTTATTCAATTTTTTTTCAAAATGTGATTTAGGCTATATTTTTTTTTTTATCTTAAGTCTTCAATGCCTAGTGGTAACAAAACAGATATGCTTCAGGATTGTTAATGTGTGACCATTTATTAGACCTATCCCTTCAAAAATTCGCTTAATAGATTCGCTTCGTTCCTGTTAATTATCATCTCAGATGAAGTGTTATTGTGCATACTTTGCATGCACAATAACACTTCATCTGAGATGATAATTGAAGCGATTTGTGAAGCGAATTTAAGCGAATTTTTGAGACGAACCCTAAATGGTCTGGATGTTTTAAAATGATATCATTGATTGCAGAACCCAAAATATAAGAAAATCTTAATATTTATTAAAGTTGTCTAAAGAGTTCTGACAAGGATTAAAAACATTTATTAGCAAGAAATATGTACATTCATGATTTATATGTAAAATAAAATCTAGTTTCATTTCCTTTAATGCTTGATGGTATCAAAATGATCACACACTCTTTAACAATTTTTGAGTTAAATTGTTAAGTGTGTATGACCATTTAGGCATTAAAAGGTTTAACATTTTGTGACTGCCATTTTTTTCCTTACTCTTTAGAACGTCAATTGGCAGAAGGTAGTGATAATGAAGACGAAGTGTTTAATGATGGTGGAGGGGGTGGTGATGGAAGTAGTGGTCACAGCGATAGCGATGATGGCGGAGATGGCGGCGTGTCTATTAGAAGTAAGGTTTGCTAGTTAGTTCTTAGTTTCTTCTCCACTAATATATGAATTGAAAGCTGCGTCTCGCAGATGTAGTGTTATTTTGTATAGAAAGTATGCACAAAGACACTTCCTCTGAATGGTAATTGTTAGGTAATTTAATGTTGTGTATGCAAAGAAAAAATGTTTTGATAGAAAAATGTTGTGAGTTGAGAAGTGAATTTTGTTGACCAAAATTAATGATTAGTATCTAAAAGAACTTCAAACGCTCTTAACATTGATCCAAGATCTGCATTAGCACTTAGTTTTGATATTTAGGGCCAGGGATTATCTTTTTCGTTAATTGCGTTTTTTTTTGTCTCAGGAAAGGTAAAACGAATTAAAGATTTATAGCCCTTGTATTTTTCATATTGTTCTAATATAAATTCTTAAAATATTTCTTTATTTGCAGATGTTGCACGTATTGCTCCTGCAGTTGGTTATGAAAGAGAGTTATCTGAAGATGGACGATCAACACCACCTAGTAAGGGACCATCCACAAAATTCGTATGGAAATACAAACCTTTTTCATCACAGAAGAAATGTGTTTGTACATAATGTATGCTCAAAAACACTTTTTCTGTATGAAAATTGATACAAACTTCCATACCGTTCACAAAATTCGTATGAAAATTCGTATCAATTTTTATTACGGACTCGTTTACATGAAAAATCGTTGCGGGCGAAATGAACTGTCAATGCTTCTGTTATTGGTTAAATTTTTCCGATGGAAAAATTTAACCAATCACAGAAGCCATGACAGTTCATTTCGCCTATAGAAAGTCTTCATGTAAACGTGTCCAAAGAAGGAGTGCCTTTGTCCGTACTACACTTCTTCTGGATGAAAGTGTTGTTAAGATTTGTAATACGAATTTTGAGAAAATGGTATTAAAAATCTAACCATGTTTATCGCAACAAGGACATTTTGTGTGGATTTATCTGTGTTGCCATTCAGACATCAAATAATATTTTTCTTTATGGTTGGTTTTCTACATTGTTTTTAATAGATCGTGAAAGACCGGTTGGTGGATCTGATGGTATTGTTAGACCTCGTCAAGTACAGTTTACTACACCTCAAGTTGCTATCACTGATTCTCAAGGTTCAGCATCAAATCTATCAGTTCAAAATGGTACAGAGAATCTGGTAAATATCTTTTTAAACCTGTTTGTCCCGCTCCAAGACAAGTTTGATAACATTGAATTTATACTTTCTCAAAGATTTGCTTTATAAATTCGCTTCATACCCATGAATTTAATTTTAGAAGAATATATTTTGTATGCGCAATGACACTTCATCTTGAATAAAATGTAAAAAATTGTGAAACAATTTATGTATCGAATTTTCAAGACAAACTCTTATTTTAAGAAAGTGTGAAAATAAAACAACATTTTTGAAATCTCGAAACTACGTGAACAGTGGTGAAGAATTTCTTTCATTCAAGTGGATTTTTTTTTAAACTGGTAACATTTCTGAATACAATCTTCATGGCCGTGACAAATTTAATTTAATTTTTTAGACACTGAATCAAGATGGTACTCCTACTGCGCAAGATTCACGTCTTTCAGCACGTTATTTTCTAGCTGCTAGCACACCTTTTAAACCAGGGGATCAAACAAATCCTACTACTTGGATGAGTCCTACAAGTTTTCATTTAGCAAATAATGAGAATACTACTACTGATGACAGAACCTTAGTTGGTGAAGATGTGACATTAGCAACACCAAGCACAGCTACACTAAGGTTAAAAAATTTATAAGAATGAATTAAGATTAGCTTGTATCGGTTTATGGGCTTCCCTATTCAGAGTCTAATCTAGAATATTAGGGCAGTGTCCGATCAGTTGAATAAGGGCAATATTTATGTAAAAAAAGCCCTAACAATACAAAGTTACCTTTGAAAAACTAGGTATTTTTAGGATTATTTCACATAAAAGGACACTTTCATCATATATAATTCAATCGCCAACTGTACAGACCTGGATTAGAGCCTGGAATAAACTTAAAAATTTGGTTTTGTCTCAAAATTATTTCACAAAGTGTCTTTGTGTGCCTTACCAAGTATGCCTAAAGAGCCTTATTATATTATAAATGACAGTTGATACAGTAAAATAAACCTAATAAGGGACCGTCCACAAAATTCGTATCGTTATATGAACCATTTTCATAACAGAAGAAGTGTTTTTGTGCATACTAAGTATGCACAAAAGCATTCCTTCTCTATGATAGCTGATACGAATTTCCATACGAATTTTGTGGACTGCCCCTAAGGCAATTCGTAAATTATTAATAAACCAAATACAATTGCTCACAGCCTTCGACCACAATTCTAGAATCATTCAGTAAAGTATGCACAAAGACATACCGTATAAGTCCGATAGTAGGCGCCCCGCTTACTTTCAGTTTTAGTAGACCTTTCATGCGCTTACTTTCGGAGGGCACCTACAATCCGAGGTTTCTATTGGATGTTTACTGCGAACGTTTTTTTAGTGGTCCATTAAAATTACGCCTACTATTGGGGGCGCTTACTATCGGACTTATACGGTATTCTGATGATTTCATGTAAAAAAAATTGGACGGCTTTCTTATTTTAACTTAATTTATTTCAGTCGATTAAAAAAAGAAGTTGGTGATGTTTCTAATTGGGTAGGTTTCTTGTTTGATAAAATCATCTCTGTCAGTGCCTTGATAATATATTGAATATACAAAGCAGGATTACCCTTCGTTGAGCCTGAAACAGTTTCTAGCACTAGTGATACAGGCATTCTTCTATAAAGGTAAGTTTGATTTATTCCAGGAAAATGCAAAACCCACTTACAATTTGTATCACTTCATGTCCTAGGTTTATACCAATTTTTTGAATGTGTTGAACAAAATCTACCACTTTTGCTTATGTAATGGGCCGTCCACAAAATTCGTATTGTATATCGTATCATTTTCATGACTGAAGACTGCATACTAAGTATGCACAAAGAATTTTCATACAAATTTTGTTGACGGTTCCTAAGATTAATATATATGGCAATTTTCGACACTGGGTTCTGTCAATATGTGGTAGTATTAGGAACCGTCTCATCTTAGATGAAGTCATCTGATATGAAAATGAAGCGATTTGTGAATCGAATTAAAGCGAATTTTTGAGACGAACCCTTAGTAGACAACAATTGAGACCCCAAAAAACACATTTTCATCGTTATCTAAAAGAATGTTTGTTTAGACTTTTGCGTCCACAAACGAGACTCCAAAAGGTGTTGTTAAAAAGAAGACCAGTATAGAAGAAGATAATACAGCATCAACAAGAAGAAAAAGTAGTGGTCAACACATAGAAAACCCATTTTCTGAACAAGGTAAATTCCAAATCTGTAATAGTGTCCGCGAAATTTGCATTGAAATTATTATCAATTTTCATTCAGAAGAACTGTCTTTGTGAATATTTGGTATGCACAAAGTCACTTTTTCTGTAATGAAAATTATACAATTTGTGATGTAAATTTTGTCCTTAATTAAGCTTTTCTACACGTCTTTAGTAATTTCTGTATTTATATAAAATATTTTGTAATTCCACTGTTCAATCTGTAAAAAATGAACAAATGCTTTATTCCTGACATGTTTCCAAAAATTCGCTTAAATTCGCTTCACAAATCGCTTCATTTTCACCTAATATGTAGTGTTATTGTACATACAAAGTATGCACAATAACACTTCATCTGAGATAATTGGCATGAAAGTAGCGAGTTTCTGAACCGAATTTTTGAGACAGTTCCTTAGCCGAAACATTATTTCTGTATCAAAATACATTGTCATATCTTTTTAAGTTACCCTTCAATATGAAAATTTATCAGATTGGTAGTCTCCAAGATTTGACAGACGTACTAACAACTGTAGTTGTCATGCCCTGAATTACATTTTCTTTATACATTTATGTAGAAAAATTGATGATAAAATTAAAAACAATTAATCAAAACAAGATTAGAGATCGTCCACAAAATTCGTATCGTAATACGAACCATTTTCATCACAGAAGGAGTGTTTTTGTGCATACTAAGTATGCACAAAAACACTCCTTCTGTATGAAAATTGATACGAATTTCGATACGAATTTTGTGGACGGTCCCTTAATGTTTACATAAAATTCTTTATCAGGTAGACATGCAGCAGGTAAGGTACCGTCCACAAATCGTACCATTTCCATAACAGAAGGAGTGTCTTTGTGCATACTAGGTATGCACAAAGACACTCCTTCTGCAGAATACAAATTTCTATACGAATTTTGCGAATGTTCCCTAAACATGACATCTCACTATATATTTTTAGATACTCAATCACAAAATGCTGCTAAGAAATCTCG
This sequence comes from Bougainvillia muscus, assembly GCA_032352715.1. NCBI lineage: Eukaryota > Metazoa > Cnidaria > Hydrozoa > Anthoathecata > Bougainvilliidae > Bougainvillia > Bougainvillia muscus. The sequence continues at coordinate 5,360 of JAUCNQ010123394.1, forward strand.
TTACAATCCATTCGAGACGTTTGATGTGAATCAGACTAACATTGATATCTCCTTAGGTAAATGAGATTATGCAATATTATTAGGGACTGTCCACAAAATTCGTATCGCAAATTGTACCATTTTCATCACAGAAGAAGTGTCTTTGTGCTTACATACCTTCTGTATGAAATTGATACGAACTCCTATACAAATTTTGTGGACGGTTCCTTATCTATTTGGATTTTATTTCCTCTAGGATTGTTTTTACAACTTCGATTTTAGATATAGATTAGGAACCGTCTCAAAAATCCGCTTTTTGAATTCGCTTCATTCTGTCAATTTTCATCTGAGGTGAAGTTTTATGTTGCATACTATGTATGCACAATAACACTTCATCTGAGGTGAAATATTTTAAGCGATTTGTGACGGGAATTAAAGCGAATTTTTGAGACAGACTCTTATATATACCCTTACATCTCTCAAAGCAGTTATCTTTTGTCCAAAATGCATCAAGAAGAATATATATGACGATTTGATGATTTTAAGTGACTTCTTGATTTAGTCCAGGATTTTAAGAAGAATTTTTTTTCCAATATACGAATCTTATACAATCTATTATTTAATTGGCACAAGCTGAAAACCACCAGAAAACATGGAATTTGGAATGGAATGGAAATTATGGAATTTTCTGTAGGATAACTCCAGAATAACTAACAAAATTATTCTTGCAATAAAACTTTCGCTTAGAAACTCTCAACTTCACCACTTGAAAACTGTGCATCTTTTTTCCTTAGGTTTTGACTTTGATGCTACTGTTAAGAGCGATGACTTCCAGACCAGCAAACATGGTATAGATACTATTGTCCATCCAAAATCCCAAAATTAGTTAGTTGCTACAAAAAATTGTAGCTTATACACAGCTGGAGAATCGGGATAATTAGTTTCGGATTATAATACGATTATCCTTCTTTTCATGCTGTGATATTATACAATCAATTGGGATACGGATTTGTTATGTAATTTAGTTTTATTTCTGACTATGTCTTATCTACCTGTTTGTATGACCTGAATGTTTATATTATCAAATTTTCAAGTGGCTAATGTGGTAGATTTACATATAATCAGAGCTCAAGATAATATAGGCTAAAGCAAATGATCATTATAAACTATTAAAAATAAGATGACCTTGACTAAGTTTAAGGACATGTTTACATGGAAAATCGTTGAGTGCGAAATGAACTGTCATGGCTTCTTTGATTGGTTAAAAATTTAACCAATCACAAAAGCCATGACAGTTCATTTCGCCTATAGAAAGTCTTCATGTAAACGTGTCCTAAGTATGCTCGGTATTTTTGCCTATGGGCTACTTTGTATATGAGTGTTTTAGGGATCATCCACGAAATTCATATCGCAAATCCTTTATTACTTCATTATACTAGATTTAGAAGGTATGCTGTTAGAGGATGAAAAGGTGATTGCGTTGAATAATAACAGCATTTACAAGGTAAAGCTCAATTTGTATCATTTATTGCGAGGACTTCTTTAACGTTGCACAAACGAATACACCTATCTGACGTACGTTGCAATTTTTGATTTGTTAAGATTGTATTTTCATTAAAATTGTTGTTCAAATTTGGATTCAGCGTCAAAAAATGAGTAGATTATCAAGACCTCAAGTTAAGAACCGTCTCAAAAATTCGCTTAATAGATTCGCTTTATTCCTGTCAATTTTCATCTCAGATGAAGTGTTAATATGCATACTTTGTATGCACAATAACACTTCATCTAAAGTGAAAATGAAGCGAATCGTGAAGCGAATTTAAGCGAATTTTTGTGACGAACCCTTATAATTTTCACATTTTTCAACCCGAAATCCAATTATCCAAACTATTTTTAATGCCATTTTGAATGCCGAAAGGGTGTATTCTATGAAAGCCACATCCCAAGCAGTCGTTCAGATGTATTGTATTATCTATAAATAAATAAGTTAGACTAATTTCCAGTGTAAATTGATTTTTTTCTCTCTTGATTCTTTTCAGCCTGTTGATGAAACAAACGTCAGTGAGTGGTCTATACGTAGTACTCAACACCAAAGGATAACATCAGCTTTGTTACCACATAGCAATTCAAAAGATGAGGATTCAGACGATGATGGACGTGTCAGTGTATATTTCAAAGCTAAATCAAATGAACTAGGAAGACTGTCTAGTGAAAAAGGACCTAGGGTTAGTAAGGGTTTGTCTCAAAAGTTCGCTTTAATTCGTTTCATAAATCGTTTCATTTCTATCCTAGAAGAAATGTCATAGTGCATACAACGTACGCACAAAGACACTTCGTCAGAGATGAAAATTGATAAGAATGAGGAAAGTTATAATACTAATTTCTAAGACGGTTTCTAACTTGTTCACACTTAACTCCCACTGTACTCTACCACTATACATACAGATACTAATAGTTTTAAGGGTATGTTTTATAGTTAAATTAAAAAGATTACTTCGCTAGTAAATAATGCCATGAGGTTTATTTTTTAGTTTGTCTATTAAAAGTGTGACCAGGGTTAAAGTAAATATGGGTTAGCTTATTCTGGTATTAAATTTTACTTAAACCGATCAGGATTGATTAGAAATCAATTCTGATTGGTTAAAGTCAGATTTTTAATCCTGGATTATGCTAATCAGAGTTTAATCAATCCGCTTTCGAATAAATGTGACCAGCATGTTAATTTAATTACTAGAATGAGCAATCTCGGGAATAAATAAATAGCCTATAACCACTTATATTTTTCTCCTACGCTATATATTTTTTGGTTCTAAGTAACAACAACTCCTTCCACTTTTTAGCCCCAGTTTTCTGACGACAGTCACGAAGTTATTACACCTCCTGCTGCCAATCCCTTTACACTTCTAAAACCCCTCGGTTCAGTTGAAAATACAATTCCTCGGGATGTAACTGAAGCAAGCAAAACATTTCACATTGATGATTTATCTATCCTTAATGCAAGTAGTCAATCAAAAAATAGTGAAACTCCAAAATCAGCTCTATTAACCACACATAAAAGACAATCAGCAACTGTACTAAAAAAGTCAGCATCACAAACTATAACGAAGAAAAATAGAGCAAGTAAAACAAATCAAAAGTTGCATTCGGAAGAAAAACAATCGAAACCATCAACATCATTTTATAAAGAAAACAGTGTAATAGAAAGTGATTCTGATGATGCAAGATTTAATGGCAGTATTTTCATACCTGTCTCTGAACAAGAAGCTGATAGTTTGCTTGGTGATATCAAACAAGGGAGAGTGAGTGCAGCAGGTATGAATGATAAACAAATGTATACACTAGCTAAATGTATTTCATCAATGACAGGAACTGATATCAATTTAGTTTATAAACTCATCTTACTTTTACCAGCAAACTTTGATGCTAAACATTTATCTGTAGACAAAAGTTTTGTAAATCAAAACAAAGATACAAGTACGTCACAAAATCTTCATGAAAATAAAGGAATGGTCAACTCGAAAGAGAATGTTACTGAAGGGTTGAGTACGCCATTAAAAACTGCGACAAGCATCAATCAACATTTGCACTATGTACGATCGCCCATTCATTCAAATGACGGTCAACTTACAAGTGTTGGGGGACAGCCTAACAAACCTATATCTTCAGTGATACCTTTAAGCAACAGTTATGATGTCCAGACCTCGTATCGCTCACTAGAAAACATAAATGAGCAAGCATATAGAATGCAGAATATTCCGAATTCAGTTCATCGTTTACAAAGCACAAGACTAGCTGATCGTTTTAGTGACCCTAATCCAATACTACAACATAGACTTGTGGAAGAGAGAAAGGCTATCAGTGTTAGCCCTGTACGCTATTTTGGTAATTCTTCAAACACTGGGACTAAACATTCAGCAATTCGTAATTGTTTTTCTGGAGAGCAATCAACATTTCATCCATTACCTCCATATACCAGTAGTCATGAACTAACTAATCAATTCCATCAATTGCAAAATATACAACGTAGCACAAGTCAACCTGAACTAACATGTCTAGGAACGTATCAAAATAATGATTCTTTAACACGCCCTGTTAATAATTCTAGTAGTAGACATTATTCGCAAGGTTCGCTTGTAACAGATAGTTTTACACAGTATTCAAAAGTAATAAGTTTTTCTCCTGATTTGACATTTGATGTTACATGTGTTGGTGTTTACGATAGTAAAGTGTTACAAGTTCATAATTCAAGTTATTCATGGATGCAATGTAAATTTGATGTTGTTTTCTTTGCATATAATGGTAGAGAAGTAAGTTCTTTTTTATCGGTCATGTAGCCCCTAGGCTTTATAAGTTTAAATTATTCAAATCAGAAAGTTTTGGATTTTTTTTACTTGTGATCGTTTTTCATTCAGATGACCAATGTTGGTTGGCTGAGAATCTTTAAAACGATCACAAGTAAAAAAATCATTGTTCATTGTCTTTTGGTGGTATTAAAGTTTATTCGGGATATCTACATAGAATATAAATCGTATTAGATAATATTCTTTTTTTCCAACAAAGAGGATGTTATATGATCTGTATAAAGGAATAGCGGATTATCAGACAAAGCGTAAAACTAACGGTCAGGTGACAAATCAAGCATTATATTTTCTTTTTAACATTAGTTTTTCTTATTATGAGTTTAATTATTTACAAAGATAATGAATTTATTATTGCTTACAAAATCCTTTTACATCTGTCTATTTAAGTAGTTAAGTCGTGCCAGTATGCGTGTCGGTTTTGAAATTTCTTGATTTTAACCCTTCCTCTAATTCTAATTATTTTTTTCGAGTTATAAAAAGTTCTAAGTCCGTGAAACTTTCAGTTATTTGTTATTATAAAGAGTCCTAAATACCAAATTTTTTGTTGTTGCTAAAATGCAACGTTTTAATTTGCAAAAAATAATTTTACTACTCAAAAATTCCCTTTCTTCCTTGATCCTTCTTTTTTATATTATTTCTCTTAACCCTTTAATGCACAGTGTTAGGGGCCGTCTCAAAAATTCGCTTAAATTCGCTTAACAATTCGTTTCATTCCTAATAATTTTCACCTAAGATGA
>JAUCNQ010123405.1:0-10436 GCA_032352715.1 Bougainvillia muscus
GTTAATGACTTTGTTAGGAACAAAATTTCGGAATATGTTGGAAATTGAATTTGTGAGAAAAATAACTCTTTCATTAACATTAAGATTTGAAAAGGGGCTTTTTCAGTTTATGTTCTCAACTGCTTTTCTTATAGCTGGAATATCCGCCCTAGAAAAGTCCCAGATTCGACGTTCATATGTCGGGGGTAAAAATATCTTAAAGTTTACTTTACCGTATATTAGCTGATGATGACATCTAGGAAATAGAGAAGGCAGAACTCCCGATTGAACAATGAACCCAGGGGCCGATGTGAATATTAAGTCTATACAGAAGGCTGAAGTTGGAAGGATGTGAGTGGGTTCATCAATGATTTGACGTAATCCATTCTGAAAAGCTAAATCTTCAAGTTCCGTATCCTGTCGATTTGTACGATCACCTGCCCACCATTCCGAATTCCTTGCACTAAAATCACCCGCAAATAAAGATACAGTTGGAGAACAATTATTAATATTAACAAATTTTTTCTTCCCACTTTTGTTTAAATAAAGAAAATTCCTCAGGATTTTGGCTTGGGGAACGGTAAAGAACTGTCAAGTATAAACGATTCCGGCCAATTTGAATATCACAGACGATACACTCATCCAAGTTTGGAAGTTCAGGTCTCCGAACTGAAAGAGTTAACCCTGTTAGCCCTAGCCCCCCCCCCAAAAAAAATTCGCTTTAATTCGCTTCACAAATCGCTTCATCTTCACCTCAGATGAAGGGTTATTGTGCATACAAAGTATGCACAATAACACTTCATCTGAGATTAAAATTGATAGGAATGAAGCGAATTTTTAAAGCGAACTTTTTACTGAAACTGAAGACTGAAATATGGAGATGCAAATATACCTATTATACAGTCAAAAGCTAAATGAAAGAGAACTTTTAATGAAGATTAAGTAGGTCAATACCTACCTACAGGATGCAAAAATTCCAGAAAGATTTGAGGGGAATGAGAGAAACACTTCTCCCGAGGTGAAAATCATATGATTTTCTTTACGATCGATGTTTGGTCGTTCAAACGTAGACAATCCCTATATAGGAAATCGTGAAAAATACCAATTCCCAGGAAGAAACTGTTCTAGTGTTTGCAGGTCCGTAAATTAAAATACTATAGGTTTATCCAACGTTCAGTAAAATAACTCACTGAAACAATTAAAACGTTCCATTTGCAAAAAGAACTGAAAGCTCTGGAGAAATTGGTTCATTTATTGTAGTGTATATCAACCTCGTCCCCAGAGCATTTCGCTTGGGACGAGGTTGAGGGTATATAAAATAAAAATTGAACGTTGTCGACAAATCATTAAAAAGAAAATGTAACAAAATACTCGCGCGCTTGTTCCTAAATGACATAATGGAATTTTAAAATTAACAAAATTATTTCTTAATTATGCTCTAGATCTTAAAAAAAGAATAATAATTAAGAGAAACTTATATAATGACGTTCACCACATAAATAATAAACTATATTAAGCCCCAGTTAGACGGTAAACTTGTCGATAAACTATATTTCGTAAAGTTACTAAAACTAACTTAGTTTAACGAGTTAAACGTGTAATGTCTACAAAATTAATGCAAAAATTATTACAAGAAAGAAAAATAGTTTAGTTTAGCTATGAATAAAATCAAATTATTTGCAGTGGCGGATCCAGCCCTAGGCAGAACAGCACGATAAAGAACTAAACATTTTAATTGATAATAGCTTTTGTATGATAATGGGTCTTTAAAGACCCATTATCATACAAAAGGAATTAAAAATTAATGAGTTTGAGCACGCTTTTAATCTCCATTCTATTGCTTTGACTAAGGAAAAGCATGTTCTGAGTCCGCCTATGATTTGGATTTTATTCTTAATAGTTTAGTAAATATCAGAGAAACTCGAAGTTTAAATAGACATTATTTGGTATACGTTGCCTGTATTTTGGCATGTTGAAAATGAATATGAAAATTTAGCAACTGCAAAATAGTTAATCCAGTAATGAATTGAAAAAGAGACCGTCCAGAAAATTCGGATGGAAATTCGTAACATTTTTCATACAGAAGGAGTGTTTTTGTGCATACTAAGTATGCACAAAAACACTTCTTCTGTGATGAAAATGGCTCGTATAACGATACGAATTTTTTGGACGGTCCCTAAGTTTATAGTGCATTTGAACCTTAACTAAATTGTTTGATTAATTTTCTATGTGAATAGTTTACCGTCTAACAGGGCCTTTACAGATAATATAATTTACGTCTATTTTAAGAATATATGAGAATATGTAATATTTAAGAAGATTTAATCATTTAATATGTGGTATTCAGAATATTGGTCATTTATACTTTAGCAATCCTGCAGCAAATGCTGCATGATAATTAAAGCATGTATGTCCACTTAACTGTTAAACGATTAAGAATTCGAAATACTTGTTAGCGCACCAATTGTTGATTACTTTGGACAGAGATCAAACTTTTTAGTATTAAAAAACAATTCTAAAACTTAAGCCTTTTATCTGTCATTAATCAGTAGCATGGAGGATGAAGGAAAGAAAATGATAAACATTGATAGACATATGTTACCATCAAAATCTTCATTCTTCTTTTCATATGTTTTGTTTGCAATCAGACCGTACTATAATGTGTTTCTGACCTCTATTGGGCTGAGTGCAAGTCAAGCTGGATTGATCACTGGTATAAGAACGATTGCTTCATTCATCGCAGGTCCATTATGGAGTGCCTTTTCCGATTTCACTGGTAGAAGAACATTAATCATGGTACTTTTATGGAGCGGCTTTTTAGTGACAACATTTCCTCTCCCATGGATAGCACAGATTATTGATGGCAACGATATTATAATAAACATAACAGGTACGGCAAAAGTAAAATGTAATGGCTTGCTGCTTAATAAAACGTTTCAAAATATTAGTCTTATAAACACAACATTTAGACCAGGCCTAAGTAACGTTAGCATCTTTCAAAACAATGACAGAAATGAACAACATGGCAGCAACACATTGTTTCTTGTTATGTTTGCTTTGTTTACTGCCTCAGCGGTGTTTGAATTACCAATGTTTGGCTATCAAGATGCTTTAATTATGAATGTGGTTAAAAACAACAAACAAAAAACAACATTTGGTTTTCAAAGACTTTTTGGATCATTTGGAATTGCAGCTGGCATATTTGCGTATGGTTTGGCTGCTGATAATTATCAACTAGCTAATATGTCAAGTTATACAGCAATCTTCATTTGTTTTCTTCCAATGTCAGTAATGTATTTACCATTCATTATTGCAGTGGTACAGCAAGGAAAATGGTGTGAGAAGGAAAAATGTCAGAAGGAGATTGATCCAGAAAAAAAGGGCCAACACGAAGATGAGAAGGCAAAAAACGCTGACACTGATCATCCCAAGAGTATTTGTAGAGTTGTTTTTGACACTTGCAGTAACCTCAAAACTTTCATATTCTTATTAAGTGTTTTTGTTGTTGGATTAGGAAATATGACATATCAAGGCTTTACATTCATGTACATGGAAGATGAAATGGAAGGTACAACAAAAACAATAATGGCGCTAAATGTTATTGTAGCTTGTTCTGCAGAAATGCCAGTATTTGCATTTTCTGAAAAGTTAATTCGGTTCTTTGGTGGACCAATGGTATGCGTTATTATTGCTGTTTTCTCATACTTTGTTAGATATATGCTAATTTCGTTTATTGAAAACCCATGGTTAACTTTACCAGTACAAAGCTTGCATTCACTTGGTTATGCTTTGTTTTGGGTTGCTTCATTGGAATATTTGAATACTATAAGTCCATCAAATGTGAAGGCTACTATGATATCATTATTAACTGCAATACATTATAGCTTAAGCACTGTTATTGCTAATGCAGTTGGAGGTATTTATTATGAAAAACTTGGTGGACGAACATTTTTCCGTGTTGTTGCTTTCATTTGTTTAGCTTGGACTGTCGTTTTGTTGTTGTTCTTTTTTGGTCTTCGAATGGCAAATAGATTTAAACCGGGTAAAGAAGACACAAATAAAGACACAGTCATCAAAAATAATAATGCATTACCGCCCTCTACACATGCGGTTACAACTTTTACCTAGTGACAACAGTAAAATGAAGACTCGCAGTCATTAATTGTTAATTGCTTAATGTATTGTAATGGGTTTCTTAAGACCATTGCTAAACATTAAGGGAACGTCCACAAAATTCGTATCGAAATTCGTATCAATTTTCATACAGAAGGAGTGTTTTTGTGCTTAATTAGTAAGCACAAAAACACTCCTTCTGTGATGAAAATGGTTCGTATAACGATGCGTATTTTGTGGACGGTCCCTCAGAGATATGTAATTGCCGAGGACATACTTTACATATCTCTGGTGAGATTATAGTGGGTTTCCTATCTTTTGTATATGTTAACACTAACTCTAGTTACTGTTTTTGTGTTACTTCGTTCACATTGCACCTCTACATTTTTGCATGATGAAGAAAAACAGGTTCTGGGAGTTAAGTTAAAAAACAAGGCTTTTTAACAGGGTTTTGGGATAAAGAAAATGACTGCTTAACATCTTTGTTACCCAACATCATACTTTAAATTCTGTAAATACACTCAAAAGTACTCATAATAAACAAGAATAAACAACTTAAAGGCGAACTCTCGAAATTCGTTTCATTCCTAAAAGGAATTTTCATCTCCGAAGAAGTGCCATTGTGCATACAAAGTATGCACAATGACACTTCTTCTGAGTTGTAATAAGTCGATTTGTGAAGCGAATTTTTGAGAGGAAGAACAAACTAGTGTGAAAGGTTTTCACAAATGTCTGACAAAAAAGATGAATAATTAAAGGTCCACTTTTTTCACTGTCTTTTTTATTATAAATGCATACTACAGTACACATCCGCTAACTTGAACACACACGGTACCAAATACTTTGTTCGAATTAAAGAACGTTCAAATTAAGCAGCATTAGAATTAGCGGAATGCTAATCTAGGTACTTGAAATTCTGTTCGAAATAACGAATGTTCGAATAAAGTCAGTAAAAAAAGGACCCTAAGTGTAAACGATTTTCATGAGTCTTAGATATTTATAACCAGGGTCTTGTTGTTCGAACGTGGATTATTCTAAACTGGTAATTTGGAACAACCGGACCTTGCACCCTGCACTCTAACCTTCAATAATCGCTTTCTAAATTACCTATGAAAGACTAAGACTGCTATAATCAGTATTACTCGACGTCAATTTTGTTGAAGTTTACTTCTCCACAAGAAGCCACTAAGGTACAATGTTTGTTTAATCTAAGCAGCAATTATGATTTCAGTCAGATTATTATCAAGAAAGCTGCGAAGTCGGACGACAAAATAAAACCGTCATCAATTTTTTTATATACAACTCTAAGGAATAAGCAAAACGACAGAGTTCGTATCACAAATTTAACAATTCTCATCGCAGAGGAAGTGTCTTTGTGCATACTAAGTATGCACGAAGACACTTCTTCTGAATGAATTTCCATACGAAGTAGCAGATACTACATCATAGCATGTTGTCAGATGGTATATAACTCAATCGCAAATTTAAAATCGTATTATTTTCACCCCAAGAAGAAGTGTCTTTCTTTGTGTCTACTGGGGATGTAGATGGACACTTCTTCTAAGTGGAAATAATACAGTAATTGCAGAAGGAGAAAACTTGATCATAACATAAATTATATAGAATTGACCCTTTATAGCCTAGTGTCCAATTAAATGGACATACATGCTTTACCATTCCTGAAGCATTTTGCTTCAGGAATGTTACAGCATGTGTGACCATTTTGTTATAATCAGGCGTTAATGGGTTTCTTAAATTATCTAAGTGGAATTAAAATTATTGATTTCCAGGGTTCAGTTGTTCGAACGCGCATTAAATATGGATTAGCTTAGTTCGGTATTAAATCGTGCCGTAATGATTAAATCGTCAGAAGTGATTAGAAATCAATTCTGACCGGTTAAAGTCAGATTTAATACTGGATTAAGCGAAGTAATCTGAGTTTTATCTACGTTCTAACAACTGGATCCAGACGTTTATTATTTTTTATGCCAGTGGTTTAATTCCTTTTGCCCTAAAGAATAGGATAAGCCAATTAAAACAAAACATGAAATGTAATTACACGAACGCTTTGAATTGAAAGATTGTGAAATACAAAGCTTCACACACCAGCTGAGTACAAAACTTCACTTAGGGAACGTCCAAAAAATTCGTATCGTAATACAAGCCATTTTCATCACCGAAAAAGTGTTTTTGGGCATACTAGGTATGCACAAAAACACTCTTTCTGTATGAAAATTTATAACAATTTCCATACGAACTTTGTGGACAGTCCCTTACCAGTAGAAAACGAAGCTCAGCACACAAGTGAAGTACGAGGCTTAACACAGTCATATAAAGCGAAAGGCACGTGTAAAAAGAGGAACAAGTTCTTAGAACATTTAAAATAGCATAACCAAATAAAAACTCATACGTAGACATTTTCCCCTCAGAAGAAGTGTATTTGTGCCAACTTCTCATATACAAAACCCTTCTTCTCAGAACAAAATGAATGGATTTCCAAACGCTAATTAAGTGATCACCAAAACGAAATAAAGTCACCTTTTTGGTTGAAAACAACGTTAGTTGCAAGGTCAGTTTTATCAACCATCAAATACCAAAGCTCCTTACATTCTGCAAATGATGAAAATGTCTACCGATATTGATGGCGAAAAGATATGATAGGCATCATGACATTTTGATAGACAACCAAGATGTCATTTACAACAGACAACTCTCATGGAATTAATCATTGTATAATAATAGTGTTAAGGAACGCCCACAAAATTCGTATTAATTTGCATATAGAAGGAGTGTCTTTGTGCATACTAAGTATGCGCAAAGACACTTCTTCTGTGATGAAAATGGTACGAATTTCTATACGAAATTTGTGGACGTTGCCTTATAAATTATGTCTTTTTGACAAAACTTTATTCGTCATCAGAAAAAAGCCGTCCACAAAATTCATACGCAAACTTATACACTTTTTATATGACGAAAATGATACGAACTTAGTGGACGGTCCAGCCTAGGAGCCACCTCAAATTAAAGCTCAGACTTTTAATTAATATTTGGCCCATGACTTGCTATGATAATAAGATGATATCTCGTTTTGATTACTTTTTACAAATTCTGTAACTAACTTCGGGATGAATATTGATCCGATGGTCCCATAAGTAGGCTAATTTGAAACAAGAAACTAAAAATTTATAAATGTGTACACGTTAAAGGGAACGCCATAAAATTCGTATCATAATACGAACCATTTTCATCACAGAAGCAGTGTTTTTGTACATACTAAGTATGCAACGAACAAAAACACTCCGTATGTATAAAATTGATACGAATTTCGATACGAATTATCGGAACGGTCCCTAACGATAACTACCTGCACACGAAAGATCATGTATGTTGGGTTTTTATACTTTAAGCCTGTCACATAAATAATATATAACTTAAACCGTACAAGATAAGACACTTCTGAGAGCATGCTAAACAAAAGATGAGCACATTAAAATTAACTTTTTACACAGTCAGCAGTGAATGAATCATAAACAGTTTAACTTGCCACAAGAAGAACAAGAGGAAAAAATGCCTTAAAATAGTAATGTGTACACTGATTGTAGTACGTATTTTTCCTTCCAAGAAATAACGTATAAAATAGTAATGTGTACACTGATTGCAGTACGTATTTTTCCTTCCAAGAAATAACGTATAAAATAGCCGGTTTTCCGGTCATCATGTACAAGAAAAACAATTATAACGACTACCCAAGGAAACTTTTCCTGCTGAGAATTGAAGTAAAAATGATTTATGGAACGAAATTTAAAAAACGATCTCTAACTACGCTATCATTTTTGGCTGAACTCTGTTCTGGCATGAAAACTGTATGTACAATATAAACACGTTTTCAAAAATTCGCTTAAATTTGCTCAACAAATCGCTTCAATTTCATCTCAAATAAAGTGTTATTGTGCATACAAAGTATGCACAATAACACTTTATCTGAGATGAAAATTGACAGGAATGAAGCGAATTTATTATGGGAATTTTTGAGACGGTTCCTTAGGGCCGTCCACAATAGTCGTATTGGAATTTGTAACAATTTTCATTCAGAGGAAGTGTGCGTACTTAGGGTTCGTGTCAAAAATTCGCTTAGCAAATTCGCTTCGTAATTCGCTTCATTTTCATCTTAGATGAAGTGTGTTACAATAACACTTCATCTAAGATGAAAATGAAGCGAATTATGGAGCGAATTGCTAAGCGAATTTAAGCGAATTTTTGAGACGGTCCCTTAGCACGCCCAAAGACACGTCTTATGTGACGAAAATGGTATGATATGCAATACGAAATTCGTGGAAGGTCCTGAGTAGATCATAATGCCATTATTTTTGGCCACGTAATTCGTCAACTAACAAACTTTAGTTCGTTTTTTGGCAGTTATTTGTCTATAAACATCGTGAGTGTTTTTGACGGATATTTATTAGCGGACTGCCAAATAACATTGCAGAAGCCAACATTACACTATTTTTTGGTTCGTAAATCTCGATTACTTAAACCAAGTTTATTTAATTGTTCTTCGTAATCTGAAATACTTCTTTTCATGACTTCCATACACGAACCCAACAAACGTTCAAAAGCCAAAATATCAAGAGCTAGAAGAATCAAAACAGGACATAACATTACCATTTTGGTTGATATTTTGTCGAGATGTTTCGGTCACAGATCAGGAACTTATCTAGACCTTTTAACCCTTTAATGTACAGGTCTACGATATGGTAACGCGTGCTTTAACAATCCTGCAGCAAATGCACTGATCATTTAAAAGTTAAAGTACCATCAATCGGTACCTGTCCCTTGAATTACGATGAAGAAATTACCCCCTTTATGTAAAAAGGTACTTATTTTTCAAAGAAAAAAGGCATTCTCAGGACTGTTTTACACAATACCCTTTTTTCAATTGATCGGACAATGCCATGGTACCCTTCTATTCTAGATTAGACCATAGAAATGATTAGACCTTAGGATTTTTCATAAACATTCTCAAAAGAATCTGTCCACATACATAATTAAATGCAAGTCTTACGATTAGCGATAATTGAGAATGATGCTGTTTGAGATTACGCATTTTGTGGACGTAAGGTTTTGTTTTACAAATGGTCTCATAACGTATTTACAAAGACATTTTTCAGCTTACCTGCGAGTTTAACTTGTCCTTTTGCATAAACAGATGCAGCACGTGGTTTATGTGTAACTAAAGCCAACTCGCCAAAATATGCACCCTCATTTAATTGAACAATCTCTACTTCTTTATCACCGGAATTCTAGTAAATAACACAAAATTGAAAATTGTGCTTGTCCAGATCAAAATTCTTAACCCCAGCAAATTTCGCATCGTAATACGAACCATTTTCATCACAGATGAAGTGTTTTCGTACATACCGAGTATCACAAAAACACTCCTTCTGTATGGAATTTGATACGAATTTTGTGGACGGTCCCTATGATGGGTTTATAAATAAAGATAACGGTGTGAAATAACCCCAGCAAATTTCGCATCGTAATACGAACCATTTTCATCACAGATGAAGTGTTTTCGTACATACGAGTATCACAAAAACACTCCTTCTGTATGGAATTTGATACGAATTTTGTGGACGGTCCCTATGATGGGTTTATAAATAAAGATAACGGTGTGAATGGCCGAAATAAATCGCAATTTTACACGACACTCAAAATATATCACTACAGAATATTTTACTACGTAACTCAAGAATGTTATGAAATGGCATTACTCCACGATGTCCCTCGAAAAAGATCAACAACCGCAGGTCGTCTATAGTTTTCCGATTGACAAACGCAGGTTGTTTAATTGGATAGTATCGTGTTTAATACAAACAAGTTCGGGTGGCTTCCACATTGGTTAAGAAGGATAAACATTTCTGTTTTTTCTTGTGGCATTTTCATCTCAAGAGAAGTGCTTTTCTGCATACTTTTTTGCATAGTAAAGTGGCACACTTTTTCTCTTGAGCCGAAAAGAAGGATATCAAACCGGACACAATTAAACATACTTGACACCAATTTTGTATTAATTTTCATAACAGAAGAAGTGTCTTTGTCATACTTAGTATGCACAAAAACATTATTCGGTGATGAAAATAGTACGATTTTCGTTAGTAATATTGTGTACCGTTGCTAACATACCGGACTAGTCATTTTGACAACAACAACACCTTTTTGAATAAAATACATGTAATCAGCATCATCACCCTAAATAAAAAATAAATTTAATTAGGGACCGTCTCAAAAATTCGCTTAAACTCGCTTCACAATTCGCTTCATTCCTAATAATTTTCACCTCAGATGAA